>PVKC010030512.1:0-14797 GCA_004027635.1 Crocidura indochinensis | reverse complement strand
AAGCAACAGAGAAAAAAAAGAAAAAGTAATTCTTAAGGAATTAAGGATATGTTTAACAGTAATGTAAAGGACATTAGAGAGAAGTGATAAATTTCATTAAAATACTTAGGTTACAATCATGTTTGTATCTATGGTGCTTAAAAAAGATATTATTAAAAATATAAGATTCCGGGGCCCGGGAGATAGCGTGGAGGTAAGGCGTTTGCCTTTCATGCAAAAGGTCATCAGTTCGAATCCCGGTGCTCCATATGGTCCCCCGTGCCTGCCAGGAGCAATTTCTGAGCATGGAGCCAGGAGTAACCCCTGAGTGCTGCTGGGTGTGACCCAAAAACTAATTATATATATATATATATATATATATATATATATATATATGATTCCCAAGATTAAAAAAAATTTTTTAAACACAAATACTTAAATACTTAGAGCAAATTGTCAATAAATATAAAGGCTTTTATTTATTTCTTAAGAGAAATATGATATATACAAATGAAAAGCCAATTTTCTAAATAATAGAATTTGCATTTTCTGCTATTCTATTTAAATTTTATTTTTTCTATTTTAAGTATTCATTTTTATATGAATAAAAGTATTCACATATGATTCATATAAAATACACTTGTCATTTTAGTCACTGAAATTGTATACCTATCTTAAATCACACATATTAAATTTAGATTTCAGATTTGTTTTGGTGAGCCTGATGAGTACTTTATATATTAACACTATCTGATTTACTGAGTGCAAAAACTTTCTCACATGCTTCTTTTGCTTACAGATTTTTTTTAATTTGAAGTAGTCACATTTGTTTAATTTTATTATGTAGCCTTTGTCAATGACATATCATTGAATACTACTTTGAAGTCTAGATCTTGGAAAATTCTATTCATATTTTTCTCAATGCACCTGTTTCAACTTTAACCTCAATATCTTTGATCCACTTTGAGAAGATTTCTGTTTATAGCGTGAGCTATAGATCCAGCTTTATATCTTACATGTGACTATCAAATTTTACCAACTCCATTTGTTGAAATGCTGGTTTTTTATTTTAATTTTCTACTCAGCTTTGTCACGCTTAGCTGACCATAAATATGGATGAAATGGAATGGATATCCTATTCTCACTCATTGGTCAGGGAGTCTGTGCCTATTCTAGTACCTCTAAGGTTTTATAGTACAGTTTTATATAGAGAATAAATTAATTTCCAGTTTCATAAAATTCAGTATATTTTTGTCTATGCAGCATCTTTTTTTCTTTTGATTTTTTTTTATTACTATGCCCAGTGACTCTCAGGGGTTATTCTTGGCTTACTCTTGACTCTGCATTCAGAAATCGCTCCTGGCTTGGGGGACCATATAGGATGCTACGGGAACAAACCGCGGTTTATCCTGGGCCAGTGGCATGCAAGGCAAATGCACTACCTCTGCGCCATTGCTTCAGCCCCTCTATGCAGCATCTTTCATTCCACACAAACTTATCATTTTGAACACACAAAGTTTTCATAGTATAGGCCTGTAGTATCTTTTGCTAAGCTGATCTCTAAATACTAAAATATTTTTGACAATATTTTAAATGGGATAAACTCTTTGATTTCTTTTCCTTTCATTCACTATTTATATATAATGATGTAATCAATTTTACTCTATGGTCATTGTAGACAACCTCTTTTCTGTATTGCAATGTTTATTGTTTCTAGGAGTTATTGTTTCTAGTGAACTCTTTAGGGTGATCAATGTATATCATAGGTCATCTGCATATAGGGAAAAATTGACATCGTCTTTTCCAACTTGGAGCCATTCTATACCTTTTTCTGCACATTATTTTTGCTAGGATTTTTAATACAATAGTAATTAAGATTGAAGACAGTGCTATCTCTGCCTTTTGCTTGATTCAGTGGAAAGGCTTTCCATTTTCACCATTAAGAGTATATATTGGCTGCTCGGGGCCAGAGTTGTGGCACAGGGTGTAAGGTGTCTGTCTGCCTTGTGTGCGCTAGCCTAGGACGGACCACTGTTTGGTCTCCCAGAATTCCATATGGTTCCCCAAGCCAGGAGTGTATAGCCAGGAGTAACCCCTGAGCATCACCAGGTGTGGCCCAAATACAAACAAACAAACAAACAAAAAACAACAAAAAAACCAACAAAAAAGAATATATATTGGCCACTGATAGCTGTAACTATATTGAGGAATTTTTCTTCTGTTAGATTACAGCACAGAGATTACATCCTGCTATACCCCAAAACAAAGACTCACCTCAGCTTTCTTTCACTTCACTCACCCCTTATGACATGTAAAAATCTTACTTAGCTTTATATAGGTACTGTTTTTGTTTTGTTTTGTTTTGTTTTGTTCTGTTTTGTTTTTTGTCTGTCACTCTACCTCCACCTCCAGGTTATGGACTGAGCTAGGCAATAAAGATTGCAAGAGAGATGGGTTTGGAATGCTCCTCGACCTTAAGGTTGAAAGGTTTCTAGTCCTGACTTCATGCTTTTCTCCCTGATGTCTATCTTGGTTTATTTGTTCTCCCAGTGAACCTGCTTCAAAATTTATCTTGAGGTTGAATTATGGTGAATGGATCCTTACATCTTTCATCCCTATTTTATTCAGAGCTTTTTATCATAAATGGGTATTGAATTTTATCAGTCTTTCTCTGCATCAATTGATATGATCACATTTTTTTTTACTGATGTGGTGTTTCATGCTATTTGATTTGCCTATGTTGAACCATCCTTTCATCCCTGTACATAATGAATACCACTTGATTGCAATGCAGTATTTTTTTTTCTTGATTAGGTATGCTAAGTTTTTGTTGAATTTTTTGTATTGATGTTCATTAAGAAGATTGGTCTAAAATTTTATTTCATGATACTATTTCTGTCACCTTTAATATTAGCTTGATAGAAGATTTAGAGAAAAAAATTTTGTGATATTTTGGAAGATTTGATGGATCAATGGCAGTAATTCTTCTCTTAAGGCTTGATAAAATTCACTAGTCCTCTGTATAAACCTGGACATTTGTGTTTGGGATATTCTTAACTACTATTTCAGTTTCTTTGTAGCCCTTTCAGGCTTTCTATCAATCTTAATTAAGTTTGGAAACATTATATATCTGTTCATTTCTCCAGTAGTGTTCTTCATATTATACTATCATGATGTCTTGGGCTTATGGGGTTCTTTTATATTTTTATCTCCTTTTATTTTTGATCTGATTTATTTGAATATCATTTCTTTTCTCTGAGTCTAGAACTTTCAAAGAACCGACTACTTGTTGCATTGATTCTTTGTACTACTTCCTTGATGTCATATTATTAACTTCTTTGGTTTTTAATATTTCTTTTCTTTCATGCCTTTTTGGATTAATTTACTGTTGCTTCTCCAGATATTTAAGTTTTTCATATAAGTTGTTGATGTTATTTTTTACTTATTTTCTTATGTAAGCTTATATTTGCTATAAGTTTCTTCTAAAGTATTACTTTTGCTATTTCTCACAAATTTTGCTAACTTGTTATTTTTTGAGGGATATTTTTATTTATTTTTATTTCTTCCTTAATTTATTATTTAATTCAGCATAATAATTTATACTTATTATCTCTATATTATTAATATATTGATATATCAATACATATTAATATATCAGTATTAATAATTAATAATATATAATGAAATAGATCCTAACTAATAAGTTAAAAGCATTGTGTTCTTGGTTTCAATTTTCAGGTGTTAAAATTTTTCTATACTTCTTTTATTTTATTTATTTATTTTTTTGGGGTCACACCCGGCAGTGCTCAGGGGTTACTCCTGGCTCCATGCTCAGAAATTGCTCCTGGCAGGCACGGGGGACCATATGGGGCACTGGGATTCGAACTGATGACCTTTTGCATGAAAGGCAAACGCCTTACCTCCATGCTATCTCCTGGGCCCCTACTTCTTTTAATGGTTCATTTTGATCTCCATAATTTTGATCTAAAAAGAAGCTTGGTCTGATTCTTATGTTTTTTTTTAATTATATACTTTAGATTATGTCCTAAACTAATTTATTCTGAAGAATATTTTACAATACTATAAAATTATGAACTTGGCCTCTTGTGTATGTATAAATATATAAATCAATTAGTCCTAGCATTCAGCTGACCCAGGGTGGAAACAGGTTCAATTCTTAGAATCCCATGTGGTCCCCCAACCATGAGCGATTTCTGAGCCCAAAGCCAGGAGTAACTCCTGAGTGCCACTGGGTATGGCCAAAAAACCAAACCAAAACAAAGCAAAAAACAATTTTTTTCTATTTTGACTACTGTGTATTGATATTGTTATTTTGAGTCTATTTTGTTACTCAGATGCAAAGTAATATCTGACCAGAGTATAGGGTTTCTCGGTTATTATCTCTCCTACCATTTGTTCTTCTCCTTTCCCTTCACCTTCTGATAGTCCTATAGTTAGTCTTCTTGTCTTTGTTTATAAAGTGCCTTACATTTTATTCCATCCTCTTGTTTCTCTTTTCTTTTTTCAATTGATAATTCAATGCTGATTATATTTTGTTTTCTAGTTTGTCTTTACTGTACTTACCCTGTGATATTTTACTACAATCACTTGCACTTGTGTGTAATCTCTCATCTTTTGAAACAGTTCTTTGAGTTGGTTGTATATCTTATCCAGTTATGGCTTAATTTTACTTCCAAGTTCTTCTTTAATTTTTGTTTCTATGTTATGAGAAATGATTTTAGGTCTGTATCAATCAGGCTCAAAAATTTTTGAGTTTGTATCAGCTTATGTCCATATTTGTGACTGAAATTGAGCTTCAAAACTCCCCCATTGTTCTTAAAGTTTTGTTAGTGTTAACCATGGGGGTTTAGATCCCCAATTACTTGAGAACTAATCTATCAGTTGATTATAACAGAAAGATACTAATCATCAACCATTTCTTCAGAATATTTTCCTTACCATGCAGTGTAATTTGAGAATGATCAAGAGCTTGTCAACTGAGGTAACATACACTGAGAAAAAAGGAGAGTCATATCCCACATGCCCCAAATACAAGAGACATATATCATAATATTTTATACAAATGCGAGTTCATCTGTATGGTTTGGGATTTGGAGGATAGCTGCTTGTAAGAAGGGATCAATCCCTGGCTTAGATTGAGATAGCATGGCACAAAACAGAAGCATGTGGTTTTCCAGGCTGTAGTAATGTGACCGCTCAGATTTTCATGACATGGAGTGCCAGTTTTAACATTAACATCTCTTTAGAAAGATGGGCTAAAATATTTATTGAAGTGAGTATAAGAGTTATTATAACGTCAATCAGATTCTTCAAGTTATATGCAAAAGCATCTGGCGATGCAGCTGAAATCACTCTAATTCTATTACGAAAAAGAGCAACTGAGAGTCGGATCAATAGTCTGAGTTTAGAATCATAATAGATGTACACAAGAAGCTGGCTTTGAGGGATTTTCAGATAATTGTTTAAATTTTGCTAGTTAAAGAGTGTTCTAAGAATCAATTTCTAATCACTCTAGAAAATGAAAGATCACTATTTCCTTCTCCAGATATATGAACCGAGAATGAATAATACATCAAAGTCAATTATTCTAAGCATCTTTATTTCAAAACAGATGATGAAATCAATGCCAACCTATTCAATGAAAAGCTTTCTCATTTTGTTTATTTAATTTGTTCAAAATTCATGAATGTGTGGCTATTATTTTACTGTAGTATTGAATTTTACTTAGACACTGAATTATGTGAGAGAGGTACTTGGTAATGTAATTCAAAGTTCTTAATTTGAGCGCTTTCTCCTTTCAATATGTTGCTTTCCCTTGAAGTAAATGATTCATTTTTCTGATTTCTTACTTAATTTTAAAGGTATAATTTAGTCTAGAAATACTATACTAACAATTAAGAGTATACAGAATTAATATTAGTTAAGTAATTATGAATATAGAAACCACATTCATAAACTTTCTATTTGTGCATTTGATTAAATGCGCAGTTTGGAGTAGATTCACAAAACTGAGCATCAGAGTCAACTAAAGAATGTTTTCTTTTAGGAATCATTTACAATTTTTTTTCTCTTCCAATCCAGGCAATGACTATGCTATTTTCTATTTCTACATATTTTTATGTTCTGATTATTCCATATAAATGAATTTTTTTCATTTCTGATCTCTGGTGTAAGGATTGTTTCATTGGCACAATGTTATCAAAGTTCACTCATTGTGTAGATGGAATCAATATTTCATTTCTTTTTATGGTCTAAGAAGATATCATGATATTGATAAATGGCAATATACTCTTCTGGATAATTTATCTCATGATTTTTATACTATAGCTTTTTCTTGTCCTTGATATTAACTACTAAATATTTTTCTCAAATGTCTCAAACTCATGAACAAATTAAAGACAGTATCAGCTAAAAGTATTTCTCATTTTGTTTTTATGTAATTTAAATATTAATTTAATTGTATCTACAGGTGAGTTTTAAAATTATTATATGTTTATTAATTATTAGTGTATAAATTATGTATGCAATTAGTAGTAAAGCTAGTTTTGCTTATAATTTTAAAATTATTTCATTTATTTATGTTATAAAATTTTCTTTAAAATTTGATCAAATTTTATAAATTCTAAGACCTTCTATATATTACTTATTGATTAATATAACTTATAAATACATGTTTCTTTTCTTATTTAATCTATAAGCTATGTAAGAAATAAAAAATAAAGCATATATTTCACTTTTCTGTAATTTTCTATTTTTAATTAGTAGTAGTCTAGTAAAAGGCATACAGCTTTCTTTTTATTATAATATATTTATTTAAGCACCATGATTACAAACATATTTGTAGTTGGGTTTCAGTTATAAAAAAGAATACCCCCTTCACCAGTGCAGTGTATCTTTCCCACCACCAATGATTCCCATGCCCCCCCACCCCCTGCCTGTATTCTAGACAGGCATTTTATTTCCCTCACTCAGTACATTTCATGATAGTTGTTAGTGTAGTTATTTCTCTAATTGCACTCACCACGCTTTGTGTAAGCTTCATATCATGACTAGTCCTTCCAGACCTCATCTCTATTGCCTCTGGATATTATTAACATACAGCCTTTATTTTGTTTATATCCACAGATGAATGAGGCGATTTTGTGTCTATCACCCACTGACTTATTTCAATCAGCATAATACTTTCCATGTCCGCCTATGTATACTTTATTTTTTCCTGAAAACTGCATAGTATTCAATTGTGTATATGTACCACAGTTTCTTTAGCCATTCATCTGTTGAAGTACATCTTGGTTGTTTCCATATTCTGGCTATTGTAAATAGAACTGCATTGAATATGGGTGTGAGGAAAGCATTTTTGTATAGTGTTTTTTTTTTCCTAGTTTATATCTTTAGGGGTGGTCTATCTAGATCATATTGGGGCTCAGTATCCAGGTTTTTGAAGAATATCCATATTATATTCCATAAATGCTGGACTAGACTGAATTCTCACCAGCAATGAATGAGACTTCATTTCTCCCCAGATACCCGCCAGCATTGATTGTTCTTGTTTTTTGAGTCACACATCTTTCTTCAATTTCCTAATTAGCCACCAATCACAAGTGGTGGTAATTGTGATAACTAACAAGAACTAGGGTGTACGTATATTTAATAATTTAATTTACCACTGCATATGTATCTCCTGGGTTTGGCTAGGTTTGGGCTAAACCAAAAGATTTGAGACTTGTTAAAGAAGTTGAAATCTCTACTTTCATTAATAAGATTATAACACATAAATATTCAAGAAAAATCCTCAACCAAGGTGGAACCAAATTTTAAATATAATTTAAATTCTAGATCTACTTATGAACTTGGCTTATTAAATTTAAATATTTCTTTTTTAATTAATTGTTATTTTATTTAAGCATCATGTTTACAAATTTAATAACTATGTTTCAGCCATAAAATATACACCTCCCCATCATCAGTTCACTTTTCCTTCCAGCAATATTTCCATTTCCTTTCCCACCCACACACTCCCCCCCCCATCTCTTGGACAAGCAATTTGCTTCTTTCTATTTCTTTTTCTTTTTTTACACTATGATTTGCACTACTGTTAATGAAAAAGTATCATGCATGTTACTTTACCCCCTATCAGCACCCAGTACTTGTGCAGAGTGATCAGTTCCAACTATCATTGTCATAGTAGAACCTTCTCGATTCTAACATCTCTCATCACTTAGTGATGTGTTCCAGTCTCTGTGGTGTGAGATGGTATCTTATTGTTGTTTTGATTTGCACAATTTAATAGATACCTATAAGGATACTCATGATATATTTGAAATATAATAATAAGGTTTAAGTAGATTAAACACTTTTAAAATTTATTTCAAAAAAGAAATTTAAAAGAATAACTAGAAACACTTAAGGAAAAGATGATGGGAGGTATCACGTTCCCAACCTTAAACTATACTTTAAAACAGCAATCATAAAACTGCATGGTATTGGGATAAATACAGACCCTTAGATCAATCAATAGACCCCAGGTAATCAATCAATTCATCATTGGTAAAGTGGCAAAAATACAGCGCGAAGCAATGAAAACCTTTTCAAAATTCTGTGTTGAGAAAACTGGTCAACTGTATGCAAAAGAAGTGAGTCTAGACTTTTCTTTAATACAATGCACAAAGGTCAAATAAAAATGTATTAAGGACCTTGATATCATAACTGAAATCTGAAGATACATAGAAGAAAATTTAGGCAAAGTACTCCAGGACATTGATACTAAAGGCATCATGTAAGAGGAAACACCACTGTCCAAGCAAGTGGAAGCAAAAATAAATAAATGGAACTACATTAAATTCAGAAGCTTCTTCACTTCAAAGGAAATGGTGACTAAAATACAAAGGTTATCCCTGTCTCTGTCTGCTTCCATTTTACTACCATAGGTCCACAATTTTCTATTTTTTTTCCTGGAAATTTTTACTTAAAAGTCATTTGTGCCTATCTCCTTATATCTGTGTCTTCTTTTTAGGTAATTCAGTACAGACGAGCTGGGCAAGCAAGGAACTGCACTTTAAATATTTGTGTTTGGGCTCACTTTTTAAACCTGTGTTCTCCTTTGAAAACAATGTCTTGTTTGCTTTTTCCAATGTCTCTTTGCCTGCCTATTTCCACTCTGGAAAATCCTGTGATCTCTTCTGAAAACACGTTTCTATCTTTCCATCCCTTCATATCTTTCTAAGCAAGTTTCAATAATAATGTTTTGCCTCACCCAAAATAAACCACTAAATAAATAAATATTCATGTTTAATTCAATAACAATGTGAGTTTTTTCGAAAATAGTAGATTCTTTCATATTATCAGTGTAGAAGATCATATAGATAAAAGTGAAAAATAGTAGCATTGCAAAACTTCAAAAATGTCACCAAGGAATAACACACAAACAAAATCATGTGTCTACATGAATTAGGATTCATTTTATAACTCTTTTCCTACATAATGTCATACTATCAATTTAATGTGAGACTTTTCTGACTCATTTTTTCAGAGATATAAATAATCTATGACTGCACTTATGTTCTACATGCATCAGCAAAGTCAAGGTGAGCTTTTTTTAAGTAAAACTGACACCAGCACTGCCTTGCAACATATTGTGTGAAATCTAAACTACTTATTCTCCTAACTTGAATCAATTATGTAGAACATCACAGCTGACATTGAATCTCAGTGTGTATGCAGGTCCCTTTGCCTGGCTGTTTTCTTCAAATCAGACACCGAATAAGACATGTCAATGAAGCAGAAAAATATGATAAGATTGAACATGTCACCTAAAAATCCTGGCATGACATGACTTAGGACAATTCTGGAAAAGAAATTTATAACAAAGTCTCTCTCTTCACACTTCTAGTTCTAAGTCGTCATATCTCCAATCACATGACCAAGGGTTTTCTTTCAGTGTTCTATCAGACTTAAAAATAACTTGGAAATGAAAATGCCACTTCAATAAGGCAAAATATAGTTTAATTAATAGTATTCAAGAAGGAGAAAAAATGTGCTTCACAGAATTTTACCCTATCATTTAGGGGAAATCTATCAGGTAAGAATGTCAAATACAATACGGGAATTCCAGTTGATTTTCAATATCAGTAAGAAAAATTGTTTGTGATTTGGGATGTTCTTATATGCTAAAAATGAGAAGTTAAAAGTAATGGTTAATATGAATTTAATTTGCTGTATAGAACAACCCTAATTGTGGTCTATTGGGCAAATGATGCTCTTTGGTATCAGTCTCATAAATACAGCAGTAGGGATAGAGAATATTAGGTCAAAAACCTTATGTTCAGAACCAATTAATTTCATTTCTGTTGCATTTTATTATCCAAGACAAATCTCTGAGTTTTCGATTAATATTTTGAAAATCCTCAGGGGCTAGAAGAGATAGCATGGAGGTGGGGGCATTTGCCTTGCATGCAGAAGGATGGTGGCTCGAATCCCTGCTTTCCATGTGGTCCCCCGAGCCTGCTGGGGGCGATATCTGAGCATAGAGCCAGGAGGAAACCCTGAGCGCTGCCGGCTGTGATCCCCCAAGAAACAACAACAACAAAAAGAAAATCCTACTTAATACAGATCATCCATAATAATTAGAGAAAATGGTATTAACATAGGGTTTTATAGTAGAGACACATATTCAACATAGGTATTGAATGTATATTTATATTTCATCTTGGATGACATCTGGCACCATAGACATTAAATTGTTAGAAAAGTAAATTTTAAACACAATTATTAGCTAAATAGAAAGTACATTAGTAACAAGAGAGCAAAATGAGGAAATGATATGTTTTTATTTTAAAATATTCAACTGTTTGAAGGCTGGCAAAATATTATCAGGTGAAAATAATAGCACAGTACTTAAAATGTGTATGAAAGAGCCATGCATATATCATAATATAACAAGATATTCTATACTAGGTATTGGTAAAATAAGGGATATCACTGCTATCACTGCTTTTGTCCTGAGTGATTTATTTTATATTAATCCTTTCATTATGTATAATCTAAAGATTTCTGTACAACCATTACTTAAATTAACTATGAGAAAAATTGACAGTATGAGTCAAAATCTAAAATAATACAAAAATACTTGAAGAATCCAACTCTAGGTAAAAGTGTGGTTAGTTTCTTATTGGAAAAAAGAGTTCATATATTTGAAGGAATTAAAAATCACTGCTCCAGACAGATGATGATATGGATAGAAAGATCAGAAAGGTCAATAATCAAGCTGTGGCAAATAGAACAAGTTAATCACACAGTGTAAAATATATTGGTAGCAGAGAATTATAAGTAATTTATCATTATAGTAGTCATCAGAAAACAGATGAGAGAAGAATGTGGATTTTGTAGCCTAAATGACAGATGATGATGGCTTGAATTATGATAAAGGGGAAACGAATGGACATGAATACACAGAACTTAGATATAATGATGTACACTAATTTGAGTTGGAACATGAAGGAGAATCAGTGATTACTTAAGTAATTAAGATATGAGCAATTATTTTTAGTACAGCTATGAAGAGAAAGAATATGTGTTTGTTCTTAAGGAAATGATTATTTTATTTATATACTATTTTTATTAAGCACCATGATTGCAAACATGTTTGTGCTCGGTTTCAGTCATAAAAAGTACACCCCTTCATCAGTGATTCTTCTCTCCACCAATGCCCCCCATCTCTCTCCTCCCCCACCCCACCGTCTTTGAGATAGGCATTCTATTTCTCTCACTCAGAACTATTATCATGACAGTTGTTAATGTAGTTATTTCTCTAAATGCACAAACCACTCTTTGTGATAAGCCTCATATTGTGGGCTAGTCCAACATGTTCCAATAAACACTTAAAAGCAGATACAGAGAAATAGCAGAATATACCAGTATGAAATCTAAACTATGTATATTTCTAAATATTCAATTGGTAGATACTTATTGAAATAACTAGATTATTAAATAGAGGAAAGCAATCAAACAACATTTATGATTGTGAAAATTGTCTGTTTTTACCAATTATTACAAACTAATTTTTGCATATCTGATGACTCATACATTTAATGTCTTTTATAAGTTCACTTTATGTGATATTTTATTGTATTGTCTGATTGCTTCTAAGCAAATTTATGCATGTTTCCTGTTTGATGGAAGAAAATTTAGGAATCTTTCAAATATGTGGTTAGAAGACATATGTCACCATTTTATCTTTCATTAATGGATTTGAAGTATTGGGGTGGGTAATGAATGGCATTTGTACATAAAGTATACAAAAGTGAAATATTCAGTGGAGTAGGTGCAAAATGATCTAATAGGAAATTTCTCAGGATGTGAAAAATATATGTACATTTAAAAACTGGTGACTAACACATAACAGACAAACTGGAGATAAACAAAAAATAAATTACAAATAATTTAACTATAAATAGAATGAAGAGAAAAATTGAAAAATATACCTTTACAAATCTATCTATACTCCAATACTCTCTTATACTCCAGGCTGACCTGGTTCAGTTCTCAGCACCCTATATGAAAGTGTTTTCCTGAGTCATCCAGGAGTGATTCTGTACACAGCTGAGCACAACCAACAAAATAACAACAAAAACAATTTTTAAACAGCCTAACAACTTTATGCAATTGAATCAGTTTTCTTCTTTTTCTGAATTCTGACTTTCTGAACTCCTTGCATCAACTTTCACCCTCAGTAATTTACTACAAATATACTAGCTCATAGGATCTTGATTTGATCAAATCCAGGTCAACATTTATGTAGTCTATATACTTCAAAATTGCTTTCAAGCTATCAGGCTATGTGTTCTCAGAGTCATATCTTTTTTTTTTTTTTTTTTTGGTCACACCCAGTGACACTCAGGGGTTACTCCTGGCTATTCGCTCAGAAGTCGCTCCTGGCAGGCAAGGGGGACCATATGGGGAACCGGGGGATCGAACCGCGGTCAGTCCTAGGTTAGCATAGGCACCATATCTTTACCTCTTTATTTTTCTCCTATCACTTACTGTTGGCAAAACTAAACATCAAACAGAAGACACACCGGATTTTTTTTTAGTTCCTAAACTCTAAACATTCTTTGTCAATTTGCATATCTATTGCATTTTCTGTTCTCACTCCTTTCTCTAAATTTGATTATGGATTTCTTTAATTACTTGATTTTACTATTCTTCCTCTGGCTGCAACTCATTCAATATCCAAGAAGCCAACAAAATAAGAACAAATAAATCTACATTGTAAGTGCAATTCATGGTCTTTTCCCTCACAAAGTATTATGTATTAATTGCTTAAGAAGATGAAGCTGAAGAGAGGGCTTTGGGATCTAATTAATTTACATTTAATTTTAGCCTCAGTGGTTCTCAAAGGCAATGGCTATGTCTGTGTGTGAATAGAGATATTTAATCAGTCTAAGATGTCAGGTTGATAGTAGTGCTTATCAAGAAATTACAGAAAGACATGCTACCACGTCCATCCTCCTGTCATGAAAAAAAAACAAATCAGTATGGAAAGATGAACACTGTGATTATAAAAAACTCATCTGCCATAGGGAGTTTTTCAAATATATATATTTGAAATAAATATATTTTGAAATAGATATATTTGAAATAGATATATTTGAAATAGATATATTTGAATATATATGCATATATATTAAATATATATTCAATATTTGAAATAGATATATTTGAATATATATGCATATATATTCATCCTGAGTATACTATTGTGCAAACAGCTTTTTCTATGTCTTAGTGATTTAAATTGTGATATCTCTGGCATTGAGAAGGACTGATATTAGTAATTTAAAACTTAACAGATTCATGCTGAAGGAACATATTGGTGGTTTTAGTCAAGCAAATATCTTTTATTAGATAGAGTGCAAAGCGTCACCTTACAAATATATATCTAAAATATTAATTATAAATACTATTGATATTTTGATGTTCTCAATTAAGCAAGTGTTACATAGTTCTTATTTTATCTATATACTCTAGTAGTCTTAGCTTAAGCACACAAAATTCATACTATATGTTGCTGCCATATGTCAATTGTCTTTTTTAAAATGTATTTCAATATCAAAAATTTAACCCTGGGGGTCGGGTGGTGGCACTGGAGGTAAGGTGCCTGCCTTGCCTGTGCTAGCCTAGGACGGACAGCGGTTCGATCCCCTGGTTCCCCATATGGTCCCCCAAGCCAGGAGCGACTTCTGAGTGCATAGCCAGGAGTAACCCCTGAGCATCACTGGGTGTGGCCCAAAAACCAAAAAAAAAATTTTAACCATAAATAGTAACAATTATGAGTTTTAATTCTTTTAATAAAATGATTTCCTTTATTTTTATTTAAATTTTATAATTTTAAAAGGTGACATATGTATAACTTTTACTTTCATTTCTTATTAAATCAAACAGGCTCAAAACGTATGTACTTGATATGAGATATATTTATTTTAAACAGGAGAGTGGAGATTTAGATTGAATCTTCTTATTAACCCAATCTTACAGTTCTAAGTTGTACTTTTTAGTATATGTGTGATTGAGTGACAAATAATTCCTGTTTCTTGTGGTAAATTAAGCATGATTAAGAAAGTGATTTTTAATACAGAATTGCAAGCAGCCAAACATATTCTACTCTCAGCTCTCGTGTATCATTTCTTTTTTCTGAGAAACAATATGCTAATGTGCACTGCTATTGCCTCCATAATTTGGGACTAGAAGAGTAACTTCTTTTTTTGAGATGCCTGCTCCCTTTTCTTTTCTTTTTTTTTTT
>PVKC010030511.1:0-14800 GCA_004027635.1 Crocidura indochinensis | reverse complement strand
AGCGCCCCCACCTGGAAAGTCAAGGTGGGGCAACAGGCAAAGAATAATCTTACGGAAATATTTTGCATATACAACATAAATGTATGTTTCCATGTGTATGCATGAATGTGCCTGTGTTTACACAGATACACATTCTGTAGTGAAACATTCAGAGTTTTCAATGTGCAAGATCAGATTTACCTTGAATGTGCTATTTATCAATTTGAATACTTTCCTTTCGCTTTCTTGTTCATTACCTTGGTTTATGTATATTGTTCTTTCTATGTTGAATAACAATGACATCTATAAATTGTGTGCAGGAAAAGAGAGTAAGCTTCTGATATTTTTTTCAAAACTTCAAAAAGCATCTCTTACCTTGTTATATGCAAGCATTTACAGAAAGTGTGAGAATCAAAATTCCCCATCCAATCAATAGTTCCTATATGACCAACATTCATTTGATTCCAAAAAAGAACAATAACATCACTAAAGATAAAATTAAATCATATTTCTGATGAACAAAAAAAAAGGACTCTCAACAAAATCTTAGTAAACCAAATATAACAAGGCAATATTTGGGCCATAGGCCATGAGCAAGTGGCAAGGATGGTTCAATATCCACTAATTGTTGTGGTGCACCTCAAAAATACAAAGTAAGATAAGTAGCATGTAATCATTTCTATACATCATATAAAAAATTGAAGAATTTCAGCACACATTTATGATAAGAGACCACAATAATGTAAGGATCGAAGAAATTTAACTCAATATAGTTCTATAGCATTTAATTGAAAAATGTGTTTTGTCTTCAGTCATTTAGATATTAAATTAATCTAAATGATTTGTCAACCATTTAGCTTTATCGTTCATCATTTAGAGCTATTAATTTATTATATACTTTTGTTAAATTTAATACTGGATCACTTACTTTTTTCAACATATTTGTAATACATTTTTCTTTAATAGTTACTCTAAATGGAAAAGGGGAAAGCATTGTTTATCATAACTACCAGTTAAAAGTTCTTTCAGAAATGACATGCAACTTTGTTCTTATGTGATCATTTTCGATATGTCACATTGATAATGTTAATTCTGGTTGAGAGAAATATATGCTCTATCAGTACATTTAAGTGTAAAAATCACATGAGCAAGGTGATTTTTAATGAATAATCTACATAAGAAAATAAAAAATGAATCAACAAAAGATGACTGTAATATTGGTCTTATTTGAATGGCAATCACACTAAACACTAGTACTGTCCTTTTTTATATAAAGAAAATTAAACATTGTTGGATTTTTTAATTGCGATTACAAAGTTCTGTATAATCCAAAGTATATTGCAAGTAATTTTGATAATACATTTAATGTATATTTACTGTGTTAATTTTTTCATGCATAATTGAATTATATTGCAGAAATTTCTCACATTTTAATAGTTATGCAAAATGGGTTTGAAAATTTCCAGAGAATATTTTAAGGTTTGTAGAAAAGACACCTTGGATATGAAAGTAAAATAAAGCATTACTTTGATTACTGATATATCTGAAATGGAAACACATCAATCAGCCTTATCAAAAGTTGATATTTATTTTATAAAAATGTCTATTAAAATATTCTATCTGGCAAATACTAGGCCTTTTCTTTTAAAAATGAGAAAATTCGGGGCCAGAGTAGTGACGCTAGAAGTAAGGAGTATTGCAAGCACTAGCCTAGGACAGACCGTGATTCCATCCCCTCGCATAGCATATGGACCCTCCAAGCCAGGGGCGATTTCTGACCACATGGCCAGGAGTAACCCCTGAACGTCAAATGGGTATGGCCCCCAAAACAGCAACAACAAGAAAAAAGACAAAATTCTTATTTTAGAGAATGTCTAGTAATCAACATGTTAAAATAAGAGTTCATTCTTTTCTAGAGTGTATGTTTTATTGCACTAATTTGGAAAATATAGGATAGAGTACAAGGCTGGAAGTAATTTATAATATTTTATCAAAAAATGATGAATTTTATATAAATATGTATGAACCATATTTTTTGGTCTTGGAAGAAAGAGTTATGCCAAAGGAAAACATTTGGTTTTTGCAATGCACTAGGTAAATTTGAAGAAAATAATTGAAATTTATAAAAAATATTTCATTGAAGAAGCTTAAAGGTAAGGTTAAATTAAGGCAATTAATAATAATACTTAAATAATAAATTTCTCATTGGAGAGAATAACTTAAATTAAAATTAAAAAAATGATGTTCTGGGGCCCGGGAGATAGCATGGAGGTAAGGCGTTTGCCTTTCATGCAAAAGGTCATCAGTTCGAATCCCGGTACCCCATATGGTCCCCCGTGCCTGCCAGGAGCAATTTCTGAGCATGTAGCCAGGAGTAACCCCTGAGCACTGCCGGGTGTGACCCAAAAAACAAAACAAAACAAAAAAATGATGTTCTGAGTCTAAAGCTAAGAAATCAGAGAGGATTTATAAATTAATAAATTCCATCTACGTTACATAGAAAATATTATACATCTTGTATATGTTCATGTTAAAAACCAATTACCAAATAATCAGAAGGTAAATAATCTAGCATTTAGTTTCTTATACCTCTTGATTCTAATTTTCCAGTCTCAGAAGTATTTCACATAGTTATAGAAGGATTGTTTCATGAGTGAGAAGACTAACCAATTATCTTTCAACTGAAGACATAAAGTCAATAAGGGAGGACAGAAAGTAAGAACAATAATATATAAAAACTGAGTAGTAGATTTCCTAAATGTTAGGCCTAGACAAAAATTGCCATGTACAATAAAAAAGGAAACTAATAAAACTGGGCAAAAAAAAAAAAAATCAGGTACTGGATCTATCATACAATGGAAAATGCCTTGCATGCAGCAAACTCAGGTTTCATCCCCTGTATTATATATTATCTCTGAGCCTGCAAGAGGTGATTTCTGAACACAGAGACAAGGATAAGCCAAGATCATCGCTTATTATATCAAATCTCAAAGGCACAAAGACAAAACAAGGGATGGAGAAATAATAGTGCATAAATATCTTGCCTTTTGCACAGCTACCTTAGGATTGATCCTAGCACCATACATAGATCTTGAGCTCCCCCAGGAGTGTTCACAGAACACAAGTCCTGAACACCACTGTTTGTTGACCTAAAAATATAAAATCAATGTTCTTTCAATCAATAAATATATATTTATAAAAATTATATCACAATGTAAATCATAATAAAGAGAAATACTAAAAATTATTAGATTTGGAACAATAGTATAGAGTATACCTATCTTGTACATAACCAGCCCAGTTTTGATTCCTGGCATCAAATATATTTCTCTGAACTCTACCAGGAGTGATTCCTGATTTTTGTGCCAGAAATAAACCCTGAGTGCCTCCAATTGTGAATAGGGAAAAAAAAAGAAAAAAGAAGAAAGAAACATGAAAGAAATAAAGAAAAGAAAAGGAAAAGGAAGAAAAGAAAAAAGAAAAAGAATAAAGAAAATAAAGAAAAGGAAGGAAGGAGGGAGGGAGGGAAGAAGTGTGGGTAGGAAAGAAAGAAGGAGGGAATGATGGAAGAAAGGAGGGTAGGAAGGAGGGAGGTAGGGAAGAAGGGATGGAAGAAAGGAAGAAGGAAAGAAGGAAAGAGGGAGGGAGAAAGGAAAGTAGGAGAGAGGGAGGGAAGGAAGGAAGGAGGAAAGAAAAATGGAAAGAAAGGAAGGAAGAGAAAAAAGAAAGAAGGAAGGAAGAAAAGAAAGAGATAAAAGAGGAAAAGAAAAAATATGATTGAGAAGGATAAACATTTTTCAAATGACATTGTGTACCTGAAAAAACTAAAATATAACTACTTCACTAAAATAAAATGCAATTAATAATATATTAACATTAATAATTACTAAAGAGAAAAATTACTATTTTTTTTGTTTTTTTCTTTGTGGGGGCCACACCTGTTTGATGCTCAGGGGTTACTCCTGGCTAAGCGCTCAGAAATTGCCCCTGGCTTGGGGGGACCATATGGGATACCAGGGGATCGAACTGCAGTCCTTCCTTGGCTAGAGCTTGCAAGGTAGACATCTAGCGCCACCTCTCCCGCCCCAAATTACTAATTTTTTAGCTTGAATAAAGTAAATTGAAATATTGTTTAAAAGAAAATTGCAAAATCTCACCTATTTTGAATAGTTTAAAATTTAAAAAATATTTAATAAAATGTAGATACTATAGGGAATTAAATAATTATCAAAATATTTATGCAATAAGCAATGAAATTTTGTATTATAATCTAAAATAGATATATTTGAATTTGATAGTTATGGCTTTGTGCAACGTTCTGAAGTTACTAAACCTTTCCAACTGAATCTTCAGTGTTAAAACTCTTATAACAATACATAAATGTAGCTGTGCAAAAAATAATATTTTCAGATTCAAAATTTGTGTTCATGTGAAAATGCATGTGATACCTAGGCACTATTCTATAAGAAAAATGGTTCCTTTAGGCTATGAGTAGTTGCTTTAAAACATTATTTTAGAATTAGACCCATATATTGGGGCTGGTGAGGTGGTGCTAGAGGAAAGGTGTCTGTCTGCCTTGCAAACGCTAGCCAAGGAAGGACCATGGTTCTATCCCCTGGTATCCCATACAGGGGCAATTTCTGAGTGCTTAGCCAGGAGTAACCCCTGAGCATCAGACAGGTGTGGCCTGAAAAACAAAAACAAAAACAAAAACAAAAAAGAATTAGACCCATATAAAAGACAGATATTGAAAATAAATATTCATCTATTTGTCAGTGTTGAAAATAAAAATATATATATACCAAGATAATTTCAAAATTCTTATAAAGATGAGGAAAATATTTCGAGAATGGGCAGAGAGAAAGTCCAGTGTTAAGTACAGAGAGATAGAACATGATTTGCCTACAATAAGAGAGTAAAATCAACAGCATAACAAAGTACAAGTGATATTGTATTCTGGGGCCCTGGAATTAAACAAACAGTATGATTGGTTAAGAATAAATGAGATTCTTCTTCTGCTGCCTGAGCACAGCTGGGAAAGATCCCCCTCCAAAAAATATCCCACGTAAATACAAAAATATGTTCTTGCTCCAGAGAGTGAGAAAAAATATTATACATATTAAAAAGTCAATACTAAGTTTTGAAAGAATGACTCATCTATTTCAGCTTGGTATTTCCATTGTGGCAATGACTGAAAAAAATTGGTATTCTTTAGTTAGTACATTGAGAACTTTCATACACTCTCACCCACTGATTTCATTATTTTATATATTTTTTACATCATGCTTGAGTTATTCACAGGAAATGTGTTTGAAAATTTAATGTTGTTCCTAAAATAAAATGTTCCTTGGGCTACTGAAAAATAGTTCAAATAATTATCATGATAAAATAAATACATTTGATCTATTTTTACAGTGAAATAAGTCAAAAATTATAACTTCTATATCAACAATGGTAAATCTTACAAATATATTGTTGATTGAAGGAAACTCAATAAATAAGTTAATTTTTTAATAATTATTGATGAGTCTTTCTTGGCATATAGTTATCAGAATCAGTAGAATGTGCAATATAAAGAGTCACACTTAAAGAATGAATTTAGTGATTATATCAATAAAAGTTTGTCAATTGCAACTAAAGTGCATCTATGTAGGGATGAGAATAGAAGTGATGCACATGTACGGGCAAAGGTAAATTAAGCTTCTCTACCTTCCCATAATATTTGCATTTGACCTATAATAAAAATATATATATAATCTTAACCAATAGAGGTATTGACTAATACCATATCTGTTGCATATGAAAATATTTCCATGACATTATTCTTTGCCTGTTGTCTCACATTGACCTTCCAGGTGGAGACGTTGTTGAAAGCCAAATAAATAGCTTGGATGCCAGGCGTTCAGGAGCTGTTTCCAGATTTGGCAGGCTGGCTCTAGGTGTTTTGGAGCTAGCAGCAGGCTGACAACCTTTTAACCCCTAACCCTGTGTGGATTATTTGCTGCAGATAAATATTACCAAGATCTCCCCCCAAAAGTGGACAAGGGGATGGGAATCTATTTCTCATTCTGGGAGCTCTTTGTAGATACTCCAACAATCAACAAAGGTGAAAACAAGACCCAACAAGTGGGGCAACACACATCCAAGTTTATTTAAATTTTTATATAAATGAACACTAGAAAATATCTTTAATTTTTTGTAAACAATCCCGTTTTAACTAATAAACCAGCATATAATATATTCAAGTATAACCAGAAAAATAAATGAAGGATATTTATTTTTAAAGGCAAGTGAGTTTCCCTGTGTAAGCAATATTATTACATTTTAGCTAAATCTATTAGATAACTAAAATATAAAATCAGAAAATATCCTGGAAAGATAAATGCGACAATTACATATAGTAAAATATAATAAAAAGGTGTGTTACAATGTCATGCAATAAAATTAATAATTCAAAAGATATTATTTTTCTTATCATAAATAAAATTAGTTTTAGTATATAAAAGAAAGACCTTATTTATAATTGCATGTACTTTATAGTAATAATACAGTCTCTTTATTCTTACCTTTACTCTTCTTTATAGGTATAAGAGAGAGAAATGTAACAATACCAACTATAAGTTAGAAAAATGGTAAAAATAAATGAAAATGCATAAAGCACTTTTGTATAAAAACTCAAATTGTAGGACATAAAATTCACTTATATTAGTCTATAAATTCAATTGAAATCCAATTAAACTAACAGCAGGAATAAATGAGGGGGTGGCTACTTAATAAAAATTAAGCTCAAATTTATTTTGTAAAATAAATAAGGAGACTATTCAGAAGTATTTTTAAAAGTCTAATTAGGCAAAGTAGTCCAATAGAAAATAAAAGATGGAAGTCATAATAATTAAGACTGTTATTGTTGTCAAAACATATAGATCAAAGGCAAAGAGGTTCAAAAATAGTACGGAAACACATAAGAAATATTTTTTAACAGAGATAGAATTTTGAGCCTCCTAGGAAATTAAAATAAATCATATTTTACTTGGATTTGTTTTTTTCTTTTTGAGAATAAAATTACTTTTATCTGATTTTCCAAAATTTTGTTGGTACAATTTCTAACACATTAAAGTATATGTTACCATACCTCGAAGAAAGAACTAAAGGCAAAATTAATTTTTTTCTTATACCTGAATAGTATTGAATTATTTTTTTATATATTCTCCTTTAACCATTTGTTTCTGTGGGAGATATTGATCTTGTTTTCATATCTTAGCTGTTATAAATAGCATCTTAGTAAATGTAGGTATAAAGTTTGTAGATATAAAGTTTTGAATAAGTGTTTTTGTGTTCTTTAGTAGATAACTGCACTTGGTTCTTCAATCATGATATAGATGTTTCTTCATAATTTTCAGTTTGATTTACTGATATACAACACTTAAGTGTTTCAAACTATTATTTTTCTACATCCCCACAGCATTTGTTGTTTCTGGTCTTTTTTATGTAGGTCAGTTAAAGAAAAATGGAGTTATAGTGAGTGGGTGTGCATATGCACAATCACATGCATGTGGGTATGCATGTGTGATACAATCGATATTTAAATTTATTTTATGTGTTATGTTCATTTTATCAAGACATAGTAATCTACAAAATTATTCATAATCCAGCTTTAGGCACAAAATAATTTTCACAAAAATATGACTGATTAGTGAGAGCACAAAAGTAATTATGAAATGTTGGGTTAAATTTGAACATATTTTTTAAATTAGAAAAAGTCTCTCTGGGAAGATATTCTTGTGATTTTATCTAATTCTTGATATTTTTTGAATTAAACTTAAGTAAGCAATTTATCTGAAATCAAAGATGAATGTCAGAGGACTTTTCAACAGAGACTAATTATCAACCAGAATATCACAATTCATTAGATATTACTATATTGTATTCATCGTTGTGAATATGTGATGGTCTTTTCTGTATAAAGATTTCAAAGACCAACCATTGCCCTGGCCACTACTTGAGAATTTTGTTTATTATTTCAGTGATCTGATACTGAAAAAATGATAGCATTTAATAACACAATTTTGTATTAAATTATGATTCTTCATTTTTGTTATTTATTTTTCTTTTAAACCACATCCAGCTGTACTAACAACTTATTCTTGGCATCTTGTTCAGGCATCAATCTTGGCAGTTCTCAGGGAAATATAATGAAGTGTTAAGAATAAAATCTGGGTTAGCTATATGCACTTCAAGCACCTTAATTTTTGTGCTATCTTCTCAGTTCTTAAACTGAAATTATAAAGTATAAGTAAAAAAATTAATAGATTGCCTTAACTATTTATTCTGTTATAGAATATATATATTTATTTATTATTATATCTTCATTGTGAATCACACATGAATAACTCCCTCAGTGAATTAACTTGTATTAGCTGACTGTAAGAACAGAAGTTATAATGTGCTATCTTTAGTTTATTTTGTTTACATACATACAAATTTATGCCTAGTTATCTGAGAAAAAAATCTAAGTTTCAAGAAAACTCTTATAGTGCTTTCAGGATAACTAAGTTTGAGGAAATATTCTAGGCAGAATATTTTCACAGCCTTATATAAAAATTCATAAATTTTATATATATATATATATATATCTGACTATATAACATTTCAAAATGTTACATAAAAATATTTTGTGGATTACAGAAAACAGGTAGATCTAATAATACAGTTAATGAAGTTCTTGACTCGCATGCAGTAGAGCTGGCCTTGATTTCTGGCACCCTTTATGCCCCCCAAGTCACTGACAAAAGATTGCAGAGTCAAGTTAACCCTGAGCACTGCAGTGTGTGGGAAAAAATACAATAAAATTGTTTCCATTTAACATGCCACTATAAACATTAAATTGAATGATCAAGAGATGTTTGGTACATATAATTCTGCAAGTTTAATTCATCATTTAAGTACATTGTGGAATATTATTAGAGTAGAAAAAAATCTAGGATCAATGAAATTGACTATAACTGTTAAACTAAGCACATCCATATCATAAAAATATTTACTAATAAACAACTTCATGGAAATATTAATCCTATATGTAAACAAATAAAAATATAAAAATGTTCATTTTGTAAGGTATTGTGTGCTAATTAAATATAATTTTATATGGGTTAATTATATATAGTTACTTGAGTTTTAAAGCATTTCCCTTTGTGAAAGGAAGCAAAATATGATTTGATTTCCCCTTGAGTTTTTGTATTTTTTTCCTTTTCTTTTCTCTTTTAAATTTTTGAATGACACTCAGAAGTGTTCAGTATTGAGTCTTTGATGCAGTATTTATCATTTCTGGTGATACTCAGGACATCATATAAAGTGCCCAGCATTGAACTGTGTCAGCCACATATAAGTTAAGTACCTTACCTCTGTCTTAATTTTTCAGTCCATTATAGTAAATACTGTTCTGTTTATTATTTTGGGGAGCCATCTTTGGATGAACTGGTCTAACTCATGACTCAACGTTTTGAGAATACTCATAGTATTGCTTAAGAAGATTACCATGCCAGATGTCCTGGAGCAAACACCTATTGGCCAAATGCAAGGCAATTGTCCTACACACTGCACTGTGTCTCTGGTCTATGAAATGCAATTTTAAAAATATACAGAGATAAAAATTAATAGCTGAAAAAGGCTCAGCATAATGAACATATTGAATTTAAGCACACGCATTTAATTTCTGCCATCTTAAAAAACATACTATTGCCACTGACATTGAAATGGCCTTTATTTCAACAGAGTCTGATTTTAGTTTTAAGTATCATTAATGTTGCTATTTTATTTGAATTTTCTTTATTTTGTGTTTCTGAGATTGGGGACTGTATAATTGTGCTCAGAGCTTATTCCTAACTTTGCTCTGAGATTGCTCCTTGCAGCACTATGGAACCCTAAGTAATATTGGGGATCAAATTCTGGTTAACTGCTCACAAGGTAAGTGTATAGCTGCTTTTGCCTTTCACCAGTCTATTTTATACTGCTTGACTTTTGAAGTAAATATTCCAAGACCACTGCTCTGTGTAAAATTAAATGAAATTATTCATGGCACAATTGTGTTACAACTAATTAAATATCATTTTATTTAAAAGTGGGTAAGTTGTCATTACTGTTCTGTGAGAACATTAAAGTAAAGAACATGAGTTGTTTTTGGTTTTTGCTTTTGTTTTTTTTTTTGCTTTTTATTTTTTCCTCTTTAGAAAATAAAGAGATGACCATACTCTATGCAAGACCTTAGTTATTTCTGGAGGTAGCTGGTTTAGCTTCGCTTAGCCATCACCTAGAGATTTAATTCATTACATGATGTACACTGGGGAAGAATTATCCAAAACATTGTCTTCATTCACAAGTCTACTGTCAGAGCATCTATGATTGAATCAGCAAATGAATAGCGATCATTTTAATCCCTGTGGCTTGTCCAAAATGATGGATTAAGTTTACATGCAACGTTCCCAGAAACTTGGCATAAATGGTTGACATTCCCTACAAAATATACTGAAGAGTAAACAATCAATGTCAGTGAATATTTGGGTTTAGATAAAACTACTACAACTAACCAGAATCAACGTCAAATGAATGAGTCAGCAGATGGGAAGTAGAAGCTGATTTCTGGCAGCTTTCAAAGTAAGCAGGGCCAAAGATTCACCAAGGTTAGAGTAATACCCAGGCATGACAAGGGTATCCTATAATTCTATATGTTTTTGGTTAAGGGAGAAATTGGAATATGTCACTTGCCCATAATCTTGAGTTTTTGTCCTGAAGATGACATGTGCCAAGAATCCTATAAAGAGTTGAAGATTCTGCAAGGTTAGGTTGGGAAAGGTCAGTGGAAAATGGGTTTTGGAGACAGAGGTAGGATTATGGACAAGAGTGGAAAAAGTTTTGGGCTTCTGCTGTGTGGATCAAGGATCAGTCTGACACCTAGGAGGACACCTTCATTAAAAACAGCAACAACAGCAATTGAATTCTCCATATAGAGTTCAATGCCTACATGGCCAAGACAGCTCCTGAAACCAATATCTAAAACCAACCAGGCCTCGGGTGAGAGATTTTAGTTATGGCGCTGGAGGTAAGGTGCCTGCTGCCTTGCCTGCGCTAGCCTAGGACTGACCACGGTTTGATCCGCCGGTTCCCATATGGTCCCCCGTGCCTGCCAGGAGCGACTTCTGAGCTCATAGCCAGGAGTAACTCCTGAGCGTCACTGGGTGTGGCCCAAAAACCAAAAAAAAAAAAAAAAAAAAAGTCACCACATGGGTAAATAGCCTTAAAGTAAGAAGGGACAAAGCTGATTGTAGCTTAAGGTTTCATGAAAGCAGACTGTGAACTTACCTCACTGTTCTGCATTCAGCATGGTTCTTTTATTCTTTAGAACTGTGTTTTATTATAAAATTGTTTTTCTTTCTTTGACTTGTCTCTGGTTTTGTTATTTAGGGTTTGTTTTGTTTTCTTTTCTTCCTTTTCCAGAACTGTCTTGGGATATAAATATGTTAGCCTTGTGGCTAGGAAAAGCTCTTTCCACTGCCTCCTCATCCGTCATCAAAAGAATCTCTGAGTACTTCACATCGATCCAACAAAGATGAGACTCATAAAATGTTTACATTCATACTCCTTCTGTAGACAGGAGAAATTATTTACAAGGGATCATTTAAGGAAAGAATCTAATATGAAACTTAGATTTTTTTTTACCAAAGATGAAATTAATAACTTGAAAATGCTCAATTATTTCATTAAAAATTAAGATTCTGTACTGTTCACAATATTTAAAGTTGTTCGTAAGGTTATTTATATCAATGTTAAAGGGAAGCAGAATGGTAGAACAAGTACAGAATTTTGTAGAAAATGTAGAAATGAAAAATGTCTTTTGGCTAATGATGGGAGATTAAAAGATAATATATTAATTATTGACCTTATTCATTGACCTCTATCAAAATGAAAGATCACCTCAAGTTCTAGTCATATGGACAGAATATTTGTGTCAAAGTAAAAAACATGCAATAGAGCAAGGAAAGTATCTTTAAGAAAAAAGATATTTGAGTACTGAATTACTAGATGCATGATGATGTAACTAAATTACTATACATTTCATTAAGTTAAAAATATTTTAAGATGAGTTTGAGTGTTGAATATCAAAGCCTAAATCATGGAACATATAAAAGTGTACACAGACAATATTTTCCATACAGCTGCCTCATAAATGTTTCGAGAACTCACTTCCAAAAACATGAGAAGTAGCAATAACCAAAGTAAGCAACATCATTCTAAAATAGTGTGCGGAGAAAAATAAACAGAAAATCAAAAAAACATTTTACTGAGAAGAACATATTTGTGCGCAAAGAAGAGTTAATATCCAAAATGTATAAAAAAGTAATAAAAATCAATAAAGACAAATTAAACAAACAAGAATTGTGGTATATATGAGTTGACACTTCCCTGAAAAAAAGTTCAAGTGGTCAAAACAGGATCTTTAAAAAGAAAAAATAACTTATTAGAAATACAATTCAAAGATTTCTAGTTATCATCCCATACTTATGAAAATAATATGAAGCAATAAAAAAACAATAAATCACAGAGAACAAGGAATTCCTATCCATTGTTGAAAAATATATGAATCAGCAAATTCTCTATGAAAAAGTTATGATGCTGAGGGGTTACCCCCGAATACGTGCTCAGAAAATACAATTTTTTCTTAAAAATTAAAAAAGAGCCACCATCTGATCCAGAAATTTTATTTTTAGGTATTTATCTGAAGAATATACTGAGGTCAAGGACATAATATTGTAGTAAGGACTAATAATAAAAACATAGAGGTGCATAATTTGTCTGTAATTTTATATAATAATACAAAACAATAATATAATTAAGTAATGGTATTTATGTTTACAAAAAGAAATAGTAATATAGTTACATTATTGTGCATATGGTAATCCATTTTTCCCAATAACCATTTATTTTTAAAGTTCTTTATTGTATGTTCTTTACTTTCCATTTAGTTGAAAGCAAATTTGAATCCCAAGAAACCAACCACATATGGTCTCTTGAGTACTGCTATGGTTGATTCTGATCACAGAGCAATGCTATGAACCCTTCCAGATTTGTTCTTAAAAACCAAATATAATAATGGCAATAAAAAATAAAATAATAATATGAAATCAAAAATTAAAAAATACTGACAAATTATAGACATATGCAATTCTATGTTCACTGCAGAGAAATACCTTTCCCATTATCTATATCCATATATATACCTACATATATTACAGTTTAAAATTTTTATAATATGAATAGTATACATTACAAGTTGTGGTTTAACACTATAAATCCATTAAACTGAATTTCTTATTTTTTGTTTTAAAAAAACAAAATTTATTAATAATAAGATATTGAAATTTTCAAAAGAGAAAATAAAGTATTAGAAAATACAGAAAAATGAATACAATGATGTTCTTACAATAGATAAAATTCTTCCAATAATACGGAAATCTAGTCATGTAGAAACTATTTCTAAATATGCTGTGTCACTAGGCATACATTTTTAATCTCCACTGTCTACTATTTGAAAATGTACTTATTTTTTGCTCTCCCATAGTTATGTGCAGACTTAAAATACTTAAATTTTGATGGCTCATTTGAATCCTACTTAAAAAAAAAGTATTCATTGGGATTTCTGGATTAGTAGTATCAGCTTTACTTTCCACATCTAATCCAAAATGCATTAAATGTAATGTAGATATCTGAGTTTAAGATATCCACTGAATATTTCCAATAATATGCTAAACTTTGACAATGCTCTGCTTTGCAATCTAAATCTGATTCCTACTATTATCTTCAATATTTCTGCACTTAGCTTCTATACCTTACACTGTCATGTCTACTGGCTTTATTGAATATAAAATATAGGAATTGGAAAGTTAGTACAGTGAATAGGGCATTAGCCTTGCATGAGAATGACCTGAATTCAAACCTCAGCATCCTATACGTCTCCTAACCCTGTCATGGGTCACCCCTGAATACAGAGCCAGGAGTAAGTCATGATGATTACCAGGAGTGGTCCAAAAGCAAAACAGAATATAGAAAGAAAAAGAAACTATGAAAGCTGATTTTAACATTAACACCTTCAAGACTCAAATATGATTCAAGTCTCAAATAAATTTTAGCTGATTTAGTTAACATTTCTCCAATTAGTTCGCATGTAGAAAATTTTGAATAAAATGCCAGACGAATAATTTTTAGATGACTGATTCTATCACTTGTTTGTTTTTATTTTTGGATATGACCTCACGCACATCTCTATTTTATTGTTAATAAATGGTAGTTTGCATGGATTCTCATTGTCCTATAAAAAAATCCCAGGAAAATAATCTCACAACACTGTGGAAACCAAGCTCTGAATCCGCCATGCCCAAGCTACCTAATTTTCAAAATCCAATGCAAATAATAAATCAAATATACAAACAAAAATATTTCTATAATTTAGTCAGTTCTTTTTTGTTTTGTTTTGCTTTTGGGGGGACCACACCCAGGGGCACACGGGTGTTACTCCTGGCTCTGAATGCATAAATCGATCCTGGAAGGTTCAGGGAAACCAAATGGGATGCCTAGGATAAAACCCTGTTTGTCTGTCGCAGGTTTTCCATGAGCAAAGCAAACGCCTTAATGCTGTGTTATCGCTTCTGGCCCATTACTCACTTCTTATGTTTAATTTGTTTTTCACATTGAATATATAAACAAAATGGAATTTTCTTGTATTTTTCCTTAGATTTTCAATCTTCCTTATAATATCCTAAATATATTGTCT
>PVKC010030510.1:0-14800 GCA_004027635.1 Crocidura indochinensis | reverse complement strand
GGGGAGAGGAGAAAGAGAAAGAAGTAAAGGGAGGTTGGGAGGGAAACTAGGGACACTGGGGGCAGGAAATGTGCACTGGTGAAGGTTGCTCTATAGTGTATGACAATGAATCAATCATGAACAACTTTACTTGTGGAAAAAAACTGTTGTATGAACAATCTTGTTTGTAACTGTAACCATGTTTTTTTGTTTTGTTTTTTAAGATATTTCACCAAATTTGTTAGAAGAGATGGTGGCTCCTGCATGGTTGGGAGCTCACTAAAGAGAGGGAGGCAGCACCTTTTACCCTTTGTATCCCACACTCCTAGCCCATGGCCTTGCCCATAAAATACTACATTAATCATTAAGAAAAACACTGCAAAAGAAGAAAGAAAAATGAATACAAGAAAAAAAGTGCAGTAATGTTTCTCACCCTTGTTGAATAAAAGTTATAATTGGTTTGGGGTACATGTGAATAATAAATTTATTTAAAATACACCAAACACTAAGATAATTGCAGAGGATGAAATAGGTGTTACTTGAGCAAAAGGAAACAATAGTTTCAAAGGAAGATTTTTTTTTTTAAACTGCTGATTCCTGTGTGGTTTGGGAAACAATCTAAAATAGAGTTCAAGAGGGAGCCACGTGGCCCTCTATATGTCTCCAGAATATTTCTAGGGACCCACAATTTAAAAAAAATCACATGAATGAGAGAAAAGGACAAGAAAGAGACTAGGGGAGACTAGGGAGTCAACAGGTAAGATGGGGGGGGGTGTTAGGGGAGGAGAGGAAGATGAAGAAAACAAAGTTGGGAGGGAGCTACATTTGAAAATTGGTTAAGAAACATTGCTCTAACACCATGCATTTGATAGACTTGCTGCAACAAAATTACCTGGCAGTTAGAAAGAAGAACAGTGCATTCATATCTCCATCTAAATTCTAAGTAGAGAGAATCTCTGAAGATAACTCAGTACTTCTATATAGTCTAGAGTCAATAAGATCATTTATGCAAAGTTTTCAGGTGCAAATATCAATATTCAGATAGTCAGGCACTTCTCCTTTCTCTTTTCCACACTCCTCATCCCAACTCAATTTTTTTTACAGTTTCTCCCTTTAACCATAATACCACACTTCCTGAAACTCAGTAAAAATTTTGTCATTTGAGACAATAAGTTTGTGAAATTCCTTCACAATTAGTAACCATGAGTTTTACACTAGGACAGACTGAAAAAATTTTCTAATACTGTCTACTGTTCATCTAGTCTCAAGGTGTTAATAATTACTTTTCACTTTGAAATTTCAAGAAATACAAAATGTTATTGCATGAAATGAAATAGAATTGAGCAAATTCATTTGTTTAGTGAGAACCATCATGTTGACACTATAGGCTTAGCTTTATAGCTGACAACAGAGAAGAAAACAACTCTGAGCTTTTCAAAGTAGGGCGGTAACAATCATCACTATCTGACAAATGATTGAGGTGAAAACATTTCCAAAAGGGAAGCTTAGGGTTTATGGAGGGAATAAATGGCGACTGCAGTTCAGTGGGATTGGGAATGGGCACAAGATTGCCTTTCCAGTTATAAAAGAAGAAGAAGAAGTCAGATAGATAAAAGAGAATGACAGCACAGTTTGGAAAGGCGATATTTAGCAGGATTGAAACAAAAAATTCAGATGAAGAGTTAGAAGATAAGATCAAGGGTGCAAGCAAGTCTAGCAATGAGAAGGCAAAGAAACTGAGACAGTCAGTGAACTCAAGTAGTTAGCTGCATTCTGTGTGAGATGCTGTGGGACACTTGTCGAGAGGTGGATCATTCTAACAGTGGTCAGCAACCTTTTTTTTTCAACTGAGCCAAATCTCGTCAAAACCACGATGTATTCTGAGAGCCACGCAGGCCGCGCACTGACAGAGGCTAAGAGCAGAGTCCTGACTCCTGGAGTGGCATACAGAAGAGTCAAATTAAAAGTGCAAAGAGCCACATGTGGCTCGTGAGCCGCAGGTTGCTGACCACTGTATCTAGGAGATGTCCAGCACTATGTTGAACAGCAGCTCTAAAGAGGAAGCTTTGAACAGAACACAGTCTTAGGAAATGCCAATATTTGTCATCTATAGTATTCTGTACTATCTCTTTGACTTCACATTCTTTTCTGAGCACTCACTCCCATTTTAATAGTGTTATTTTCCTGAGTGATTTTTATATAAAAATACAGATTTATAGTAAAATCTATTACAAGGAACTCCTCTCCTATTGCAATCCCTCCAGTTTGTTTGTTACCTGCAAAATGGCATGATAAGCCCGAGTCATATAGGCGAGCCAGGCCTGTGGGATAAAGACTGCATGGTGCCACTCCAGAAGCTGGATGTGAACCTGTGGGGAAAACATACCACCATGTTAGTCATTAAAACAATCAAGGAAAAATTCTTTAAACAGATTTCTCAATAATCCACGTTGGTCTAGGATCAGAACTACAAATAAGATCTTTCAGATATTATCAAAGGAGAAGAGTTTAGAATCTTGCAGAAATCAAATTAGCCTGGAATTTTCTAAACGAAGACAAATAAGTACTACAATAATAACCAGCTAAGATGTATATGTCATACAAATGTGTACTTGAAAATTAGGGGGAAACTAAAACCTCTAGTCAGTGTTAAGAAACTTAGACATTGTCTAACAAATCCCCAAAGTAATTTTAAATAAAAATAAATATTGCTTACATCCTGGATTTTCAATATGACAATTTCTAAAGTAATAAACTTAAATTGACAACAGAAATACCATGTTGTGTAGAAACCACGACTGCAAAAAGGATGCAAACGAGTACTGCACACAGCAATTGTGCACACCACGAGATAAATGCCCTTTAATCAATGCGGGTAAACAACAGAAAAATGATATACACCAACATTGAAAGTCTGTTTCTGAGGAGAGGCCCAGACAAAACATCTGGTTTTCATAGTCATTTCTGTTTCTACCTATTAGTATATGGCTATCATGCAACAAATATTCCCGAGGTCTGCTTCTGTTAAAGAAAGATCACTCAAGAAAAACAGTCACAGTGCATCACATTTCATGTTTCCTGTAACTCATCTCATCTAAACTCAAATAGCTAAAACTAGACTGTGTCCCTACAGACAAGAAAGACAAAAAGGTAAAACAAAATAAAATGTGACAAAAAAAAAAAAAAACCAGACAAATTTCTACGTAATTACACCAGAACTAAAAGTAGGAGATTTTGCCATATATTAAAAAGTTTTTTTCTTCAGTATTTTAAGATAGAAAAAAAATCCTCTCTGAACAGAGCTGGCTTTCACAGCCTCTGTATTTTCTGTAACCCCAACATAAGCTGAGCCTACCTTAGTGTGAGCCTACTGCACGCAAGGCACTATGGAAGGTTTTTGCAGATAATCAACCCAATCTCTGTGTCAGCACAGAGTTTTTACATGGGAGAATAGAAAGTTGGCACAATGATTAGAAGGCCAAATTATAGAAAAATCTATGGGAACAAAGATAAATTCTCATCTCACTGTCTAGTTTTAAAGTCCAATATTCAAACAGTACATAAAACAATAACCAGACTTAAAATGAACTCCCCCCGCCCCCCAAAAGTATAAAGACAGTTTATTTTTCTTTTCACGAGTAACTATTCACTCTATTGAATGGGCTCTGTGAGTTTGGTGGATAAGGGTGGGAGAAACTTGTCAAAATGCCAACCAAAATCCTTGAAGAAATGGGTCCACCAGTCTATGCTCTCGTTATCCAGGAAGCTGACTACTACATAGTCTACCTCTCCAGCTGGGAAGGCATTAATCAGTTTTTCACGCTACTCTGTTTCCAAAATATTTGTAATGAAAAAAATATTTTCCCTCTCAACTCTGTTCTCCTTCCACAAAATATACAAATGATTTCAGTCCTATCACTGAAACCTGGATTTAACAGAAAGACCATTGCAACACTCTAGCAAAATGTGTACATCTTAATTCAGAATCTCAAGAATATATTATTTTCCTGCCAAGCAGTCCATGGATATCATTACCCTACTAAAAATATTCAGTCTCAACACAGTGGCAAGAAAGGAAAAGAAAAGAAAGAAAAAGGAAATTAAAGTTAAAGAAAAGGAAAGTTAAAGAAAAAAAAGGAAAGTTAAAGAAAAAAGGAAAACAAACCATAATATTGGGTCAGAGTGGTAATATATAGTGGGCTAGGTGCTTGCCTAGCACACAGCTGACACAAATTCAATCTCCAGCATCCCATATAGCTCCCCCAAGCCCACCACTACTATTTCCTGAGCTCATAATCAGATGTGACTACATACACCTCAAAAAAAAGAAAGAAATAAAAAAGCATTGATGATTTTTTTTGGGCAAGATTTAAGGTCTCAAATACTTAAACTGGGTTTAAAATAAAACAGGATTGTGGGGGGAAATGTATAAGAAATAAGTATATCAAACACTGAGTATCTAAGAATGAAGAGATGTCAGACGACCTACTTAATGGAGGGTTATAAGTGGGAAACTAAAGCTAATCTCCTTCCTGCTACTCCAAGCACATATGATATGGGATGTCAGTCTGCAAATGAACATTAAAACCTATGCTCATCCCAAATATTTCATGGTTTATGCCATTATTCATGGTTATAAAGCAGTCTCTAAAAAAATACAATCTTTTACTCTTGTCCCAACCAAAGAAAGATTTAGAAGACAGCTTGAAGTTAATTATACCCTCACACTCCATTTTTTCCATGTATAAACAACATTATTATCTTTCTTTATATAAGCACCATGATTACAAACATGATTGTAGAAGGGTTCCATCCATAAAAAGAACACCCCTCTTTTCACCAGTGCAACATTCTCACCACCAGTGCTCCCTATCACCTTCCTTCCCCACCCCCCTGCCGGTATTCCAGATAGACATTCTACTTCCTTTCCTTCACTCTTTAACATTGTCATGATACTGTGGTCATCTCTCTAGCTATACTCACCACTCTTTGTGATGAGCTTTACATCAAGAGCCAGTCCTTTTTTTTTTTTTTAATAAAGAAACATTTATGTGGTTTCAAATAAAAAAGAAAGAAAAACCCACCAGGCATCATAACAGACATCAGTATTTGCTTTGAGGGATGAGACAAAAATATTAGTCTTCTCTTATCCTCATTTTTAACCATGCTAGACTTTTAGTGCCTTTTTCTCAGCCCAAGCAAGTAGGCATAAAAATAAAAAAATAAAAAATAAAGGAAAAAGAGTCAGTTCTTCCAGCCCTCATATCTGTTTTCTTTGGGCATTATTATAATAATGTCCTTTGTTTTTCTTAAAACCCCTAGATGAGACTATTCTGTGTGTATCTCTCTCCCTCTGACTTATTTCACTCATCATAATAGATTCCATGTACATCCACGTATAGGAAAATTTCATGACTTCATCTCTCCTGACTGCTGCATATTTTTCATTGTGCACATATACCATAGTTGCTTTAGCTATTCATCTGTTAAATGGCATCTTGGTTGTTTCCAGAGTCTGGCTATTGTAAATAGCACTACAATGAATATAGGTTTCATACTCCATTTGTGTTGCACGCAATAAGGACTTCCTTAATCATTTTTAACAAAAGCCCCCTCTAGGATACTATTCCAATTCAATATAGTGATATCCAAATAGGTTACTGTGGCTAGGCTAAAAAAGTATAATTAACATTTTTTTTGGTTTTTGGGTTTTTTTTGTTTGTTTGTTTGTTTGTTTTTTGGTTTTTGGGTCACATCCGACAGTGCTCAGGAGTTACTCCTGGCTCCATGCTCAGAAATTGCTCCTGGCAGGCACGGGGGACCATATGGGGCACCAGGATTCGAACCGATGACCTTTTGCATGAAAGGCAAACGCCTTACCTCCATGCTATCTCCCGGGCCCTGGTTTTTGGTTTTTAGTCACACCCGGCAGTGCTCAGGGGTTACTCCTGGCTCTATGCTCAGAAATCACTCCTGACAGGCTAAGGGAACTATATGGGATGCTGGAATTCGAACCACCGTCCTTCTGCATACAAGGCAAATGCCCTAGTTCCATGCTATCTCTCCAGCCCCATAATTAGCAATTTTAAAATATGGAACTTATATAGAATTTGTTCAACTTGAGAGATGCCTCTGATAGAAATCTAATCAACAAAATAATTCCAAATCATGAAGCTAAAAATCTTTTTTTCTTCAGCAGTGATTATACCTGGGTTTTCAACCACTATACACCAAAATAAAAGATTATGTAAAACACAACATTTCTATAACTAACTAATCTTATCCTTGCAATATGCAGGTCTGATAGATTTTGAATTGGTTCTACAATTTAGCGAAGAGTATGAGAAGCAATTAGAATGAAATAGTGTCTCTGTGTGTAAAATTATAAAAACATTATGAGAGTGTGTATGTTAGATAAAGGAAGAAGTCTAATTAGATAATGACATGAGTAAGTAGATTAAGGGATAAAAGAGAACTATGAGTATTTTTGTACTGAGAAGATGAAATCTCAGTAAAAATTAAAAGGATATAAAGTCATAAAAACAAGGTAAGCTTTAATAGCAATGAAAAATAAATTCATTACCATGATAAATACCTTTTCCTCAAAAAGTTTAATACAGAATTACTACATGATCTAATTCTTCACTCCCACATATATATCCCAAAGAAATGTAAATGAATGTTCACAATAGCACTTTTACAAAAGGTGGAGAAAGAATCTCAAAGTTTTTGGATGAGGAAATGATTCTTTTTTAAAAATTAGACTATTTTCAGGGGCCAGGCGGTGGCGCTGGAGGTAAGGTGCCTACCTTGCCTGCACTAGCCTAGGACGAACCGTGGTTCGATCCCCCGGTTCCCATATGGTCCCCCAAGCCAGGAGCAACTTCTGAGCGCATAGCCAGGAGTAACCCCTGAGCGTCACTGGGTGTGGCCCAAAAACCAAAAAAAAAAAAAAATTAGAATATTTTCATATTAAAACATTTTCATTTATAAAGAGGGATTAAAATACTAATATGAACTACATTGTTGATGAACCATAAAACTATTACATGAAAGAGCACATATTGTGATTCCACTAATTTGGAAACAGCCAGAAATTATAAAAACATTGCAAAAGCAAGCAAGTTAATGACTGGTGAGGGTGGAAAAGAGGGAAAAAAGAAGTGATTATTTTATATGCATACACATATATATGATTTCACATGTGGGTTATTAAAATGTCTTATAACAGACAATTGGCACATTGTAAACAGACTGAATGCTACAGAATCAGAGTATATCTTAAACATTAAAATGGTAATTTTTGTTATATGAATTTTAAATTAAGAAAAAATAAAAGAAGGATGCAAGTTCTAAAGTGAGCATGCACAAAGCTGACCTGTTTGAGGAACAGAAAGAAAGTCAGTATAACTATCACCAATTTAGCAAGCAAAGAAGTGAAGGAAAAATAAAAAGGCTGGTGAATTGAGGGAAACAGGACAAGTTTTCTAGGTCCTTTATCAGAACTTGCTTCCATCTTTTCTAATGGGTGAATCATTTTCAGGTTCTGAGAAGAATGACATGGTCTACTGTAAAAGGATCATGCTGACTGCTGTGTTGGGAATGTTTGGGGCAAAGGCACTACATGAAGGCAGCACAACCTTCAGAGTGCTCCTGCAACAATCCAGATAAGATATTTGGCTAACTTAGAGGTAGCAATTCCACAGAGACTGCAGAATAGGTTTGAAATATTCAGCTTCATAATTTTCCTACCCCATTCTGAAAATTAAGTAAATACCAATATAGACACAAGAGAAGCAGATCTTGTCCTGAAGAAGTAATGGTGGAAGTTGGGGACTTGCAGCTCAGCCCTTGTGATCATTTGACCCTACTTTGCAATGGCCCTCAGGAAACTTTAAAATACAGTTTTACATAAAATGACATAAAGAGACTGGTGGCTACTAAGAGATAAAAAGGGGGAAGGATTGATTACAAAGAAGTTGGGAAGGTTTTTAGGGTTATAGAACTGTTAGGGTTATAGAAATATCTTTTTATTTTCTTCTGGTGGCCGCTGCTCTAGTTGTGTTCATTACTTACGGCTCTGAAATTAGAGATCATGACTGGCAGAGCTCATGATATCAAATCTTGTTGGCAGCAAGCAGGCAAGAGATCCATACACTATTTTATCACTTAGCCCTGTTTTTAATCATGACTGTGTCACTTGTTACATGATAGCAAGCAATTGTCAAAATTTGTTGAATATACCAAATGTGCAGAAACCTAAATGTATTTTACCTCGATAAATATAAAATGAAAAATACATGCCTTGAAAATTATTACTTTCAGTGCATGTACTTTTCAAACACTCAAATCCCATCATCTATTACTCCCTAAATATTTCTTTGCTATTAAAATTCACAATTCACTCTTCCTCTGAGCTTGACTGTTTCCATTACATCATTCACCAAGATCTTGATTTTCCAAGTTTGAACCTTTTGAATTATTCTGGACCACTCCCTTATCCTCACCTCAATTCTATACCAATTGTCCTTCTAAAATGTTAATTGCATTCATTCTTATTTTCTTCCTTACTGATTTAGTTTTAATTTCTGCTAAGTTTGGTTTGGCCCACAAAATGATTTAATACCATAAAGTCTTACCTCTTTCAAATCTTTCAATTTCAAATTTCAAGTGATGCTGAAACTATTTAAGTCAAGACTTCTTTTCAAGAACCCATGATGGTTCATTAAATTATAAAGTTCAAACTCTTCTTAGTTATATTCTAAATCTTTTAGTTGACTTTGAAAAATAAAATCACTGTTCTCCTGTAAAAAGTCTGGTAAAATCCCCAATTTCTCTATTTGAAATGAAAATTTCCTATACATGGTGTACATGGAATCTGTGATGCTGAAATAAGTCAGAGGGAGAGAGATAGACGCAAAATAGGCTCACTCATCTATGGGTCTTAAGAAAAATAAAAGACATTCTTGCAATAATTTTCAGAGACAAAAGAGAGGAGGGCTAGAAGTTCCAGCCCCACTACATGAAGCTCACCACAGAGTAGTGAGTGTAGTTATAGAAATAACTACATTGAGAACTATCATAAGAATGTGAATGAATGAAGGAAGTAGAAAGCCTGTCTAGAGCACAGGTGTGGGAGGTGTGGGGAGGAGGGAGATTTGGGACATTGGGGATGGGCATGTTGCTCTGGTGAAGGGGGGTGTTCTTTACATGACTGAAGCCCACCTGTAATCATGTTTGTAATCAAGGTGTTTAAATAAAGATATTAAAAAAAAGAAATTCTATTCCTTTCCATTTATCCCCTTTTAGACATCCTGGATAATAACCCAATTTCTATTTATGATCTAGATTAGTTGGATCTAGATTATCTGAATCATAAACCAATTTTTTAATCATATTTGACAGGTCTCTTACTGTTTCCATTGTTTTTAATATACAGAGCAGGCATTCAGAGAACAGTGCTATCTTCCTTTAATCTCTACTTAGCACAATCACTCTCCCCTCTCTGTACTTTCAGAATAGCCTCACCTATAACACTCAACAGACTCCATTTACAATCATTTGAACTTCAATCTCATACAGTGTAAGGACAGAGATCATATTCTCTTCATGCTAAAATTCCTCCCATTGTACTCATAACAGTAGTTGTTTTATGATGAGTTTACTTAAGCACTTATTGAGTTTTACTGAATTAAAGTTGATACTTGCTTTAAGAGAAAATCTTGATAGGTGAAAAACCATACGTTCTTGAGAAAACAGTTACAAAAATAAGTTCGGATTTAAATGACTCTGTAAGCATGAGGAAGACTCTTTTAATGGACTATACCTAAACCAAAACACAAGTTTTTGGAAGACACAATTATGTGAAATTTTATAAAATCATGTCTAACATGTCTTGGCCAGAAAATCTTTAATTACAGAGAAAAATACAATGAATGCAAGTGAGATGTTTAGAGCTGATATTTATAAACTTGATATTCTGAAATTACTTAATGAAAGATGGAAAATATGTATCTTATTTCTTTCTAATGTATATTAGATATTGGCTTAAGTAAAATACATTTTGCTTAGAAACAAAAACGAAAGTGAAGTTGAGAAAGAATGAGAAATAGATCAGAGAGGACATGTATCCTCTCTGATACATGTTTTACTTTAAAAGATGCATGGCCACTGAATTAATTTATTGTTTAGAAGACACTGCCTAGAAATATGGTAGTGTTTTCTGCCTCTTGGGAAACCTTATCAAATATGATTATTTATTTATAAGAAAATGCCCACTTTAACTGCTCTTCATTACATACTATAAGTCAAGTAAGACAAGCATTGGTGAGATTGTTTATAGTCAAACTACAGTGGAATATGGTAGAGAGACATATAAAAACTGACAAGTAACCTAAGTGTTTGCTATTGATTTAAAAATTTCATTTCACAGAGCAGGCATTTTTTTTCATGCTACCCCATTGTGTATAATACAAAATAAAATAGTCTCACTACAGTTGCTATACTGATACGCAAACACTGAGCCTCTATTTTTGGTCTATAACATGCATACATACACTCCTACCAGATTTCAGAAAGAGAACCATTTATACTTAGTGTTAGAGACCCTAAAGTTATTCAGTGGTCTGCTGTTTATAAATAAAAAATCATAAGCTTCAATTTTCTGTCAACAGTAATCTTGTTTATATAAAATCATTTCATGTTATTCCCGTCCACTGACGAATGCTGATTAAAAACCAAGAACTGAAGGCTTGAGTAGGACACATTTTTTAAAGAAAAAATCCCACTCATCTCTTTTCTGGTCTTTATTGGACAGTCAAAACTCTCTTCTCTTTCTCTCTTGTTCTCTCTCCCTTACTCACTCTCTCCTTCCTCCTCTCTCACCTTCTGTCTCCCCTCCTTTCTCATTCCCCTTCCCCATCAGGATAACATTAACTTGAAAGCTGACAATTCAATCACATCTCAAGCAACCATTTACTCTGTTATTTAATAGGAAGGGGGGAAGCTAGTTACCATAACAACTCACATCACATGGCAATTATGGAGTCTCTAAAATATAGCAAACCATACTTTTCACAGTGTTTTCTAAGAGGAATGTGTAATAAGCACAGACAGAACTTTTCCCAATTATTATTCACAATTTTCATCTAATAGTTTCATATTGCATGAATGTGAACACTACTCTGCATTCTTCATAAGAAATTGTTTTAAAATAAATAACTGAAAAGAAAAAGGCAAATATTTCTTACATTTCAAATTATGAACTGTATCATATAACCCATGTACATTTGGGCATCTAGGAAAATAAGGTAAGAGAACAGGCAAAACCAAAATTATCTTACAAAGCAAAGGAATCAAATGATCAATTTTTATAAAGAATGTAGAAACAAAGATTTCATTCAGGGTAGTGCTGCTAATAAGTCTGGATAAGGTTTCCCTGAAATGGACATGAAAGAATGAGTTCATTACTTAATTCTGAGGCAGAAATATGGTTGGATAACAGCAGCAAAAATTGGGAAAATTTACATGTGCCCAGAGAGGGAGGAAACAATGAAGACTGCCATTCTAATGCAGGGACAAATAAGTATCACCAAATTTAGGTAAGAGTGTCATCTCAGAGCTAGAAATGCCAAAGGATGACAAGACAGGCAGCAGATTTCAGGAAAGATACTGTCATTCATCTTCAGCTTCTTCATCAGCAGGAACCAAGTTACTCTCAGGTTGAGAAAGGGTTATAAATTAGAAGAAGACAGTTATTTGAGCATGGTAAAGCCCTAGTGCATCTGAAATGACCTCTAGTTGTTCCCTGTTCAAAGCAGCAGAGAGAGTGTGCATTTCAGTTTTAGAGAAAGTTAAGTGGAACAGTAATTATACAGAACTGCTCTTGACACAGATCTGAGTTTTTCAAGTAACATTAGAGAATTTTATATTAAGAACAGTCAATATTTTTTTTTAAAAAAATATGGGGATATAGTATTTTCCCTAATGTGTTTATTAAAGACTACACTAAGAAAATGGGGACTAGAGCATTAGCATAGCAGGTAGGGCATTTGCCTTGCATGCAGCTGACCCAAGTTTGATCCCAAGCATCCCAGATGGTTCCCTGAGCCTGCCAGGAGTGGTGCCTGAGCACAGAGCCAGGAGTAACCCCTGAGAACTGCTGAATGTGGCCCCCCCAAAAAAATTAAAATCAAAGAAAGTGAAAACTTCTTTAGGGCACTGAGAATTATTTTATTTAATTGATGCAAATATTGAGTAATGACAATAATTATATGATTCAAAATACAATTAAAATATAAGAACAGGACTGGAGAGACAGTACAGCAAGTAGGGTGCTTGGCTTGCAGATGGATTAATCCTTGAATTAATCCTTGGCACCGTATATCATTCCCCTGAGCACCACCAGAGATAATTCCTGAGTGCAGAGCCTAGAGTAACTCCTGAGCTTCTTTAGTGTGGCTCCCGATTTTTTTTTTTTTTTTTTGGTTCTTGGGTCACACCCGGCAGTGCTCAGGGGTTACTCCTGGCTCCATGCTCAGAAATTGCTCCTGGCAGGCACAGGGGACCATATGGGGCACCGGGATTCGAACCAATGACCTTTTTGCATGAAAGGCAAACGCCTTACCTCCATGCTATCTCCCGGCCCCCCCGATTTTTTTTTAAATAAAAGACCATATCATGTACATGTACAATGTTATTTTAGCCATCAATCACTCTCTCTTATTTATTCCCTCACTCATAGTCACTCACTCATATATCACTCAACTGAAATTATAGACATTAAGAAGGACAGAGTATAATATAAAGATAGCTATTGTTGGGTGAAGAGGACAAGCTAATCCATATACAGGATTACAACAAAATGGCACATAAGAATCAAAAAGTAAGCAAACACAATGGAGAATCATCATGAAGATAGATGAAAAGAAACAGATACAAAATGATCTCTTTCATATGTGGGATAGAAAGATATATAAGTAAGAAAATAAATTCTCAAAGATAATAAAACCTAAAAACTGATAATAGAACCTAAAAACTAAACTTAGTAAGGAATACTGGGGAGGGGTATTGGGACACTGGTAGAAGAAAATGTCACTTTGATTGAAAAACACTGTATTCATGAAATCCTACCAATAGCAGTACTTAAAATACTATTAAAAATTTTAAGAAATGTTACTTATTCAGATGATAATACTTGGTGTTATGGTGGTTGTGGACCACATTTTGTGATGCTAGGACTTACTACTACGTTCAGGGATTACCCTTGGTATTGCTCCAGAAGTATATATGGTGCTAGAAATAGAACTAAGGGTGACTACATGCAATTTAAGCATTTTGCCTATAGCCCCAGTAATATAAAAATCCCAAAAACACTTCTGGAAAAGAGAAGAACTCCAGAAAATGTACAAATAAAAAGTAAAATACATTCAAATTTCAAAAGGACTGAAATTATTAACTGAACCAACATTTAAGAAATACCTACTATGCCTGCCAGGAGCAATTTCTGAGCATGGAGCCAGGAGTAACCCCTGAGCAAGGCACTGAACTTCACATGACCAAAACAACACCCTGATTTTATGAAGTTAGTATTTTATCAAAAGAGACAAGACACTCACGAATGATGTGTACCCCTCATGAGTCTTCTTTAGGTTTAGTAGGAATAGACAGCAAATATTCTCATATATTAAATGAAAGAACAAAAGATGAGTTTGAAATGCTCTCATTTTAACTGGGGATGGTATAAAATTATTTGAAAGTTTAATTTTCAGGTTCCGATGCTATAGTGTGTATACATATATATATGTATATATATATATAGTACTAACTATAGAAATTATTATATTTTTAAATAATATCTTTATTTAAGCACCATGATTACAAACATGATTGTGTTGGATTTCAGTAATAAAAAAAATCACACCTGTTCACAAGTGCAACATTCCCATCACCAATGTCCCCCATCTCCCTTACACCCCTGCCTGTATTTGAGACAGACATTCTACTTCTCTCACTCATTGACACTGTCATGATAGTTGTTAGTGTAGTTATTGCTCTAACTGCACTCACTATTCTTTGCGGTGAACTTCATATCGTGAACTGGTCCTTCCAAACTTCATCTCTATTATCTCTGGGCATTAATACAATGATGTCTTTTATTTTTCTTAGAACCCATAGATTAGAGACACTGTTCTGCATCTATCTCTCTCCCTCTGACTTATTTCACCCAGCATAATAGTTTTCATGTCCATATATGTATAGAAAAATTTCATGATTTCATTTCTTATGACAGCTGCATAATATTCCATTGTTTATATGTACCACAATTTATTTAGCCATTCATCTGTTGAAAGTCATCTTGGTTGTTTCCAGATTCTGGCTATTATAAATAGTGCTGCAATGAATACTAAATATAGATATTAAATAAAGTATATGAAAATCAATTCTTATCTTTTTAAAAAACCATTTTCTTCAAAATTACAAACTTGTTTGCAGTTGGGCCTCAGTCATAAAAAGAACAGATCCCTTCACCTGTGCAGCATTTCTACCACCAATGCCCCACCTTCCTCCTCCCTCTTCTCCTGCCTGTATGTGAGACAGATATTGTACTTCACCCACTCATATAAGAAACATAAAAGACATTATAGTAATAATAGCCAGTAACAATAGAGATGAAGGCTGAAAGGACCAGCTCATGATATGAACCTTACCACAAAGGGTGGTAAGTGCAGTTAGAGAAATAACTACACTAAAATCTATCAAAACAATGGTAATGAGCGAGGAAATTAAGTCTTTTTTTTTTTTTTTTTTTTTTTTTTTTTTT
>PVKC010030509.1:0-14809 GCA_004027635.1 Crocidura indochinensis | reverse complement strand
GAATCCCCACCTGAAGCCATGATCACGGCTATCCCAGAATTGTCCTGTGGCCAGTGGCTGCCGTGGTCTATCCTGGGGCAGTTGAGGTGACTCTGTGGGTATGGGTACACAGTCTTGCTGGGGTTGAGCTGGGCTCTCGGAACCCTGCAACTTTCTCAGCCGCACTCTCTAGTCTCTACTGCTTTTCCTCTGCTCCAGGTTCTTGGCCATGCCCCATGGGGGTGGCCAATGAATGCTCCGAACGCATTTGTTCAATGAGGCTCAAGGAAGGGTGGGTCTTATCCTGGTCCTGAGGTTCAGAGAAGTGACATCAGAAGTGGCACCTCCTGACATGATGGCGAGGGGTCAGCATTCAACTGATCAATTGCCTAAAAGGGTTTCATCACTCAGAAATGTACCTGGACAGAAGGAGGCACACTTCAGTGCTCTCCAGGCAGGAAGGGAGGATGAAGCTCCTGTCTAAGTTCCCTGCCTCCAACCAGGACCCCTTCCAGCTTCGCATGTAGACTGTGGGAGGGAGTCAACTGAGCGGTCATATACACGTTTGTGTTCACAGTTCCATCATTTCCAGAAGAGCCAGGTCAGTAATGCCCCAGCCTAGGCTACCTCAGTGCAGGGCTTGGAAGGGAACAGCCAGGGTTCCTATTTGTGCATCCCTCGAAGTGGGTGCACTACACCTCTTCTGGCTGTAGACCCCGAACAGGTGATTCAAGTCCTCTACAAAGTGGGTTTTGGTCTGGCTACCCCAAGTTTGGTTTCTACCGATACTGAGCCCTGTGGGCCTCTCAGCCTCTTGGAGTATTGCTCTGAATCTCATGGTGGGCAGTAGGGTCACATGAGCCCACTGTGCAGTGGTCTCTCAGGATGGGCAGTGCTACAGGGGTACCTGGACTTGCTTTCCTCGCCTGAGCATAGGGAACAGATAGGCTCCCCTCAGTGCTTTCATGGAAACTAGGTATAGTGAGAATGAACAGTGATCTGACCAAAAACACAGTTTCTCAATAGGAATTTCAGAGTTTGCAAACTCCTACTGGGTAGAAATTCTTTTTTTTTTTTTTTGGTTTTTGGGTCACACCCGGCAGTGCTCAGGGGTTACTCCTGGCTCCATGCTCAGAAATTGCTCCTGGCAGGCACGGGGGACCATATGGGGCACCGGGATTCGAACCGATCACCTTTTGCATGAAAGGCAAACGCCTTACCTCCATGCTATCTCCCGGGCCCCGGGTAGAAATTCTTGACTCTAAAATTTCTCTTCCATATTCCAGAGTCCCCTAACCCCTATTTTTTTCTTGATTTGGGGATATACTATCGTTGCTCAAGGCCTATTTCTGATTCTGCACTCAAGGTTCACTCCTGGTGGTGCTCAGAGGATTCTATGAGGTGCTGGGGATTAAACTGCAATGAGCCATGTGCAAAGCAAGAGCCCTCTCCACTGTATTCTTTCTCTGACTCCAACATCCCACCTTTTCTTTTAAATCGATTATTTTCACCCAAAGATCCCTTAAGAGTTAATTTCTGAGAAATGTCCTCAAATTTTCCCTGTGTCCTTTTTATTTTTATTCAAACATCATATACCAATGTAACATATCAAAAGCTCGGAGAAAATAATTCAAATTGTCCACGCTTGTCCAAGAATGGAACTTATATATACTTTGAGCCACTCATGGACATATACACTCAGAACTATGTGCAGATACAACTCTTCATATTGTAACTTGTAAAATGGACCTATCTTTAAAAAAATATTGGGGTCTCTGGAGTGATAGCACAGTGGGTAGGGCATTAACCTTCCATATGACTGACCCAGATTTGATTCCTGGCATCCCATATGGTCCCCTAAACTTGCCAGGATTGATTTCTGAGCTCAGAGCCAGGATTAACCCTTGAGCACCACCAGGTGTGCTCCCCAAATTTGGAGTTTTGGGGGGGCCCTACCTGACAATATTGTGGGCTTACTCCTGGCTCGGCACTCAGGAATAAAAAGTCCTGATAGGGCTCAGGGAACCCTATGGTATGCCGGTGCTCAAACCCAGGTTGGCCACATGTAAGGCAAACATCCTCCTAACTGTGCTGTTACCTGGCTCTGCTCTGTTTCAAGGGTGCACCAACACTGAGGGCAGAGTGAAGAACAGGCCCTATTCCCCAGCTGTCTGAAAGAGGCGCCATCCACATGGCTGTCGTAAGTGGTTTTAAAGTGTTGGACCCTGAGGAGTGAAAATCCACAGCTAAAGAGAGTCTCACGGAGAACTGGGGTCCAAGTCCTGCAACCAAGCTTTGCCTTGGGCCGAGCTTTGCTTTCATGCTGTGATGGCCCGCCTTCCTTCCATTCTAATCTTCGTCAGCACACGCCGCCTTTCATGCCACTGTCCCCTGTGGTCCAGATGGAACCCATCTCCCTAGCTTTTATTTCTGCAGTGCTCCGTGCCTCTCTTGTATTAGATTTCCTCTGCTTGGTTCTAGTTATTCCCAGCTGTTCCGGCCCCTGCCCCCATCTGGTGAGAGATTCCTGGGGATGTGAACAGAGTTGGGGGCTCTTTATTTCATCTGGTGTGCCCTCAGCACCTGGCCCAAGGGCTACAAAGCCAGGGGAGCATGTGGAACCTCCCCCCATCCCCGTCCATGTCCCATGAGCCAGGCTCTGCCTACAGGTAATCCATACTTCACTTCCTACCTGTTTTAGCAGGAACTCAAGAGCTAGAGCAAGCAAGAGGCAGAGGACCAGACAAGAAGGAGTCACCACCAGCTGCCTCCACAGTGTCTTTTAGACTTTCTGGGCTACAGGAGTCAAGGATCCTGTTCAGCTAGGCTGTGGCCCAGTTGGGGGGGACTGGCCAATGAGTGTGTGGTTATGCTGCCATCGCCCTCAGACCCATGAGTGACAGCGCCTTAGGGACCTCGCCTGTGCATGGGAAGAAGAGATTTCTGGGGTCTTGGTGGTGACACTCATAAAAGGAAAAGTCTCTTCACTCCTGAGCCTGGAGCTCCGTCTTGGCCCACAGAGCCGCGGGCACTGGGCACCTCATTAGTGAGTGATGAGGCGTCAGTGCCACCAGCCTCCAGGGAGGGCCCGTGGCCTGGGCCGCCGGCTTGTTTCTTCCTGTGGGCACTTTGATCAAGCCTCATGTCACCCATGCCCGGCTCCCACGCGATTTTGATCCTGCAGGCCACAGCGTGTCTTGCAGGGGCTGGGAGCTGGAGACCCCAGGGGTCCAGCCGTGCGCAGCCCTTGGCATCTCGGGCAAGGGCACGCTTGAGTGAGTGGTGGGTCTGGAAATTGCAGTAATGACTCACGGTTGCAGTGCCCTCCTCCCCTTTCCGCTCTCGGGCTTGGTGTGTCTTTAGAACCACTCCTCAGAAAGCAGCGGCATAATTTGGATTTCAGTTCGGTGTTTATCCTTACAGTTGCTCTGACATCTCCATTTATACATTTCTTTTCTTGTTCAAGTTAGATTGGAAGTGTGCAGTTTTTAAAAAATTTTATTTTATTGAAACAATTATGATCTACAGAGTCCTTCATAGCTGAATTTCATATATACAGTGAGTCAGGGCCATTCCCACCACCAGTGTCAGCTTCCTTCCACCAATGAGCCCACCACCCTTCGCCCCCTGGCCTGCCAGTATAATAGATCCGTTTAAGTTTAGATTGTTAAAATTTAAGTTTCTTGATTCTATTGTCATTGACATTGGCTTAGATATTTAGTTCTGTTCTTATTTTTCCTCCCCAAATCATATGAGACCACTTGGCCCTTGGCCCCTGCCTTTTTTTTTATTCCTTTCTTCTTATTTTTATAGAAAAATGTAGAAATATGTGGTAAAACAAAGTAACCCATGTCCCAAGGTTCTATGAAAAAGGCAAGGAGTCCCTATTTAAAAGATAAGAAATAAAAGACAAAAGAAAAAAAGGGTGTGTGCGTGGCAGGTTTGTTTTCTGTTGTTTGTTTTTGTTTTTGCATAGGCACAGCAAAAGATGGAGAAAATAGAAAGGAAAAACCTTAGACCTAAAAACAGGGAAACCCTACCCATGAAGCATCTTGCCATAAGACCAACTAAAGCTCCAGGCAAACTAAGTTGTCCAACCCTAAAATCTTTCTTTGTGGTTCCAGTAAAAGTTCTTAGTCATAGTTGTCGTAGTCAGGTTTCTGTAGTTAGAGATCCCAGTTTTTGTACAGATCCTATGTTGAAATCAGGGTGACAATACAGCATCTTCTGATTTCATCTCACCATTAGGTGGCAATGCAGGGAACCCTGCCCTGAAAGCAAGTTATTGCTGTTACCAAGTCATCAGGGTGTCATATGAACCCACTCTAGAGCAAGTTGGTGCCAGGGCAGCATTAGGGTCTTCCCTGGTAAAAGTCTGATTTCTAGTGCTGGTGTAGAACTGTACCAGTTCCAAAGATGGAATCTAAGGTTCTGGGGTGAATGGCTAATGCTCAATCTTCTGAAGCCCAAGCCAAGTCACTATGACAAATGTTCAGGGTATAAGGTCCCACTGCAATATAAAATTTATGTGTTCCTATCCCTCTAGGTCCTAGAGTCTAGGATAAGAATTTGGGAAATGTGCATTTCTACACAAGTTTGGTCCAGCTGGCTGGAAGCCGCAGGGTTAGGTGCTCATTTTTTTTCTAATTGGGGAGTGTTGGATCTGGAAATTAGCAGGCAGGGAGGGCGTGAGCTGTGGTGGATTCTGGGGAGGAAATTTTCCAGGTGAACCCTGGCACCCTGCGGAGTTCCAGGTGTGGGCAAACTTGGCTTTGTGCGATGATCACACAGAGGTCGTGTGCCAGACAGCTTTAATGCCCAGATACCTACACTGGGTGGCCTCTGTTTACACCGCAGGGAGGTGACAAATCAATGTGTCTCAGTCTAGGTCACAGATGCTTTGATTTCTGTGCTCAAACAGAAACAACTACACTGTCCAGTTTAATTTCCTTCCACTGAATCAATCACACTTAAGACTAGCTGGTTCTTACCTGGGCCCCAGCCTCACTCCTGAGTCTCTGGGAAGCTGGGCTGGTTTTGTGACAGAAATGCATTCTGTGAGGAGCTGGTTCCTCCCAACAGCTGTCTGTAGAGGTCTTTACACTACATAATCCCTATTTCCATGGCTGTTAGGGGCTAGATTGGCACCTACCGATACACAATTAAGTTTTCATTAGGAATTTCTGAAATACAGATTTTTCTTGCCCTAAACATCTTGAGCCCAAACGAAATCCTCCCTATTTCTTGTTCATATGAACACGTGGGCATTTCTCCCCTTTCTTTTCTGAAGCTCCATGTTTGTCTGCAGAGTCACTGTCTGCCCATGTGGGTCCCTTTTGGGGCAGCTTTTGAATCATTCCACATCTACTGTTGATAATGTGGCCTCTTCACTCAGCCCCATGACCCTGTTAAGCTCCCAGCTCCCAGTGGAGTGGATGGGACAGAACACTGGTTTTCTCGTGTACTGAGGAAGGTTCTAAAAACAAGTGCTTCCCCCCCCCAGGTGAAGAGAGTCATTTTGACCCACTTTCCAATTACTGGTGTATAGGATACTCAAACTCAGGTCACTCTCTTGTCCTGTCCGTCTGTCCATTTGCCTCTGTCCATTATGGAAGCACATGGCTGCTCCAGGCCTGTAGAGAGAGGCCAGCAGATCCACACACTGTGAAGCCTGGAGAATGGTTTTCTGGGTGACTCAAATGGACTTAAAAGGCATGAGCACTGTTCTGTCATATATATAATTATTTTTCCTTCCCATTCTTTTAATTTTCTCCCCCACCCCTGCAAGTTCTGTGGTTACTCCTGGCATGTTTGGGTAACCCTATGGGATGCCATGGATCGAACCTGGGTCACTCACATAGCAAGGCAAGTGCCCTCCCTGCTCTGCTATTGCTTTAGTCCCTCACTTCTATTTTTCTGTTGTTTATTTGGAGGCCATACTCAGAACTTCTCATCTATGCTCAGGGATCACTCCTAGCAGGGCTCAGCAGCACCCTCAAGACCCCTATCTTTTTTGTTACAAATTTCAGGGTTTCCTTTCTCTATTGTTACAAATCTCAGGGTTTCCTTTTTAATTTTGTCTGGAGCTGAACTGTCATTTCTTGCATGTGCTTTTCTCACCACATTTACCATAGACCCATATTGGGTGGTCTCCATCTCTGGCAATGAACATGAAGACTCCTCCACATCCAGAAAGCATTTTCCTTGAATGTGAATCCTAGGTGAGATTCTGAGATCAAATGGAGGGTTTCATTTTAATTTCAGAGGAAGTTCCATGTCGATTATATCCTGGTCGCACCAATTCCTTTCCTGAATCTTCTCTGGCCTTTGCAATTTCTGTTTTTTTTTTTCTGCAGGATGAGCAGTTTAACAGGTAGAAAAGTCTAACTCATTGGTGTGGCAGGCAGAAGTGATACACGTGGGCTAAGAGCTTTTCACCTGCCTGTTGGCCACACACATCTGTGCTAAATGTCTCTGCACGATATTTGCTTATTTAAAAAGTAAAGCTGGGGCCGGAGAGATAGCACAGCGGTAAGGCGTTTGCCTTAGACACAGGACAGTGGTTTGAATCCTGGCATCGCATTTGGCCTCCCCCAATCGTGCCAGGAGCGATTTCTGAGCATAGAGCCAGGAGTAACCCTTGAGCACTGCCGGGTGTGACCCCCCAAAACCCCCCCAAAAATAAATAAAGTTATTCCCAAGAGTCCTTTATGTCTTTTCACACATTAACCCCTCTCAGATATGTTTTGCAGATATTCCCCCTTAGTTCATAGAAACATTTTTTCTCATCCTGGATCTGGATGGTTTCTTTGAATTGAACACCATTCATACATGGTAGTAAGTGGCTTCAGCTGCAGCTCATAATCATTCAGTGTCTGTGTTTGCTTGGGAAAGGTTTGCCACCAGCAGTGGTTGTAGTACATACTGGTGCAGGTCCTGGCTGACAGTTTGCTGGGCAGAAGTCTGAATTTGGGGGCTAGAGTGATAGAATGGAGGTAAGGCATTTGCCTTTCATGCAGAAGGATGGTGGTTTGAATTCCAGCTTCCCATGTGGTTCCCCACGCCTGCCAGGAGCGATTTCTGAGCATAGAACCAGGAGAAACCCCTGAACGCTGCTGGGTGTGACCCCAAAACAAAACCAAAACAAAACAAAACAAAGTCTGAATTTGATGTCTCTCTATTGGTTTTTCCCCTTAGTGATTAACTTTTTGCTTGTTTGTTTTGTTTTGGGGCTACATCTCGTGGTACTCAGGGGTTACTCCTGGCTCTGCACTCAGTTATGCCTGGTAGTGTTCAGGGGACCACATGAGATGTGGGGTTCAAATCCGGGTTGGCCACATGCTAGGCAAATACCATCCCCACTGTGCTCTTGCTTCAGCCTCAGTGACTACTGACTATTGACTATTAACTATGATGCCAATGTCCAAGAGCTTTTAAAAATATGTTTCCTGGGCCCAAGACATCGTACAGAGGTTAAGTACAGTGCCTGCCCGATGACTCGGGTATGATCCCCAGAACCCTTTTGTGGTCCTCCAAACACCACCAAGAATGAGCCCTGAGCTCAGAGTCAGGATCAAGCCCTGAGCACTGCTCAGTGTGGCCCAAATCCTCCTCACTAGATAAAAATAGGAACTGTGATGCTTCTCTTTTATTATTCCTCATTATTACTATTTGAGGACCACACCCAGTTGTTTCAGTGCTTACTCATCACTCTGCTCAGAGATCACTCCTAGCAGGGTTTGGGGGATTATATTAGGGTGCCTGGGATTGAAGTCAGAGTGTTAGGCAAGTACCCTTCCTGATGTACTATCTCTCAGTTTTATATTCTTTAATGTTCCTTTATTATGGTATTTTTGTTTATTTGTTCATATGAATTTTAGTATTATTTTCCTCTCTTTGTGAAAATGCCATTGGAGTAAAACATTAAATTGATACGTGTCTTTGAGTATAATCAACATTTTAAAATTTAAATGGTATTTTTCTGAACCGTGAACAGGGAATATTTCCCATATGTATCTTCTTCAACATCATACTTTTCTGTGTTTACACCTATTAACTTTATGAGTTTTTTTTTAAACTATTGTTTTATTCATTTGGATTTTTTTTTTTTTTGGAGGCCACTTCTATTGGTGCTCAGGGATCACTCCTAGCTCTTGCTCAGGGATAACTCCTGGTTTTGTGCTCAGGGACCATTCCTGAAGGACTTGGGGGGCCATATTGAGCAAAAGGGATCACAAACCCAGATCAGCTGCATGTCAGGCAAGTGCCCTCCGCCCGGTGCTATCACCCCAGTCCTCTTTGTTTATTTCTTAGGATGCTGTTGTGAATGGTATAGTTTTCTTGTTCCTTGTAGGAAGTTCATTGTTAATGTGTAGACATGCAAGTGAATTATTTATTATGGGCCCATACCCAGGGCTATTCAGGACTTACTCCTGGCTCTGTGCTCAGGGATCCCTTTCAGTGGGAATTGGGGGGACCGTAAGCGGTACCAGGGTTGGACTCCAATGAATGGCATGCAAAGTCAATGCCTTAACCTCTGTGCCATCTTTTTTGCTGCAACTGATTTCATATGTAAATCTTTTCTCTAGCTTGATTGAATTTACTTATTCATTTTTGCAGTGTTTTTAGGATTTTGGCTGATGGCTCTTAAACTTCATATATATATATGTATATAGATTATTATGTAATGGACATCAATAAACATTAATACAATTTTTATTAAATGTATTTTTATTGCTTTCTATTGTCTAAATGTTCTAGCTAAGACTTCCAGTATATTGTTAGCAGGAGAGTGGGCATTGTCTTTGCCTTCTTCATTCGAGGGAAACTTGTCAGCTTTGACTGTGAGCTTGTTAACTGCAAGCTTGTCATATGTGGCTTTAGCATGACGAGCTAATGTTCTTCACACAACCAGCTGGTCGAGAGTTTTTTAATCATAAAGTGATGTTGAATGTTGTCAAATTCATTTTCTGTATCTATTGTGATGATGATATGATTTTGTCTTTTATTCTATTAATGTGCCTTATCATACTTACACATGTTGAATCATTCTTGCATCTCCAGAATGAACCTCTCTTTTTATTATATGCTGAATTCAATTTGCTTGTGTTTTGTTGGGAATTTTAATCATTTGGTTCAATTCATCAGGCCCTGTTTTTTGCTTTACTGGGTTTTTAGTTTTTGGGAAATTGCTAATTCAATCTCTTTACTCATTATTCTTTGAATTTTTTTCTTCATGATCCAGTTATTGTAGATACATGTATCTAGCGTTTTCCCACTGTTGTAGTTTATCCAATTTGTTTGCTTGTATTTATTACTATCTCATATTCTTTGGATATTTGTCTCATATTCCAAGTTTCTCCCCCATTAGTTGTTATCTCCCCTTCTATAGCTGGATCTCTCTTTGTGCCTGTTTTATTCTTGGTCAGTTTAGATCAAATGTTGTCTCTGAGCAGAACACAGTTTTATTATTTATGTTTTTAGTTTATTTTTTGCTTGATGTCATTGGTTCAAAAATTCCATAAAACATTTACAAGAATTAATAAGTGTTCAATGTTTCTGTTATTCTATCTTGATAGGAATATACTCAATCTTCCATTGATATGGTTTTAAATATAAGGTATTTTTATAGATGCTTCCCCTATTTTTAGATTATATTATTATATTTAAAATTTCTACTCCTTGTTTATTAGAGTTTTAATAATATATGTTAGTTATTATTAAATGTTTTTCTGCTTTCTTGAATGGATAGAATTTTTCTTTAGTCTTTTAATATGGTTAAATATATTGTATTAATTTCCAAATGTTAAGCCAATCTTTCTTTCTTGTGACAAAACCCCATTAGGTCACATCTGTCATAAATTTATGGAATATTGCTCTTAATTTGCTAAATTTTGTTAAGAATTTTTCATCTTTGGTAATATGGTATATTGGTTCATAATTGATTATGTAATACCTGTCGCTTTATTCATATGAATTAAATTTATTTCAATTAGTAGTGTCACAATTTCTCTTTCATTTAGTGTCAGGTTAGGTATTGGCAAAAAAAAAAATAGTTCCATTTTCTTAATGTCCCTTTAGTGCCTGTAGACTTTTCTTTTTATCATGCTGTCTCTTTTATTTCTGATTAGGAATATTTTCTTTCTCTTTTTTCCCCCCAACTTACGATAATTGTATCCATTCCATCAAGCTTTACAAAAGAATCAAGTTTTAATGTTGATTCTACTGTATTTTCCCCTAATTTCATTTTCTCAACTTTCTTTTATTTTTCTCATAATTTTCTTCTTTTTAATTTACTATAATTTTAGGTTATCCTATTTGTACCCCAAGCCTGCCAGGATAGGAACTCATGACAGATTTTTTTCTTTTACTGTTTATATACATTATTTATTTTAGTTATTTGTAATAAATCATCATGAATTACAAAGTTACAAGGTTATTCATGATTGAGTTCAGGTGCATGGTATTCTAACACTCAGACCTCCATGGCGCCCAATCTGTCAATGACCTTAACCCTTAGACTGCCTCTACAGGAGGGTCTTTTATCCTCTCTCTCTCTACTTTTATTGGTTTGATTTTGGGCCACACCCCACTCAGCAGTGTTCAGGGTTTTATTCTTGGCTCTGCACTCAGAAATCACTCATGGCAGGCTTGGGGGACCATATGGGATGCCAGGAATTGAACTTGGGGTCTGTTCAGGGTTGGAAGTGTGCAAAGCAAATGTCCTATCTGTGCTATCACTCTGCACCCCCTCTCATTTTAAACACCATGGTGCACAGCTCCATCGTTCATAGGATATCATATATCTTGCTTTATTTCCTCAGCACCAGGTCCTCCTCAGGTGACCACTCCCCACCTCTCTTTTCCCAACCTTTCCCCCACTCTTCACCCAGGTGGCAATCTCCTACTGTAAATCAGCTAATTCACAGGGCCCTTCTTTCGGTTACCATCCTGTATTTGTTATTCCCCATATGCATTTCTTTGCACTTCACCTGGGAGCATATAATTATCAAAACATGAGAACATGAGAACAACTCAAGAGTCCAAATCGACGACTGAATAAAGAGACTATGGTATGCAGACCCAATGGAATGCTACTCAGCTGTACAGCTATACAAAGAGATAAAGTTTGGGGCTAGAGTGATAACACAGTGGTAGGGTGTTTGCCTTGCACACAGACAACCCACGACAGACCCGGGTTCAATCCCTTGTATCAGGGGTATCAGACCCCTGAGTCTGCCAGAAGTGATTTCTGAGAATAGAGCCAGGAGTGATTACTGAGTACTGCCAGGTGTGGCTCAAAAACTAAAGAGAGGGGTCCGGGAGATAGCATGGAGGTAAGGCGTTTGCCTTTCATGCAAAAGGTCATCGGTTCGAATCCCGGTGCCCCATATGGTCCCCCGTGCCTGCCAGGAGCAATTTCTGAGCATGGAGCCAGGAGTAACCCCTGAGCACTGCCGGGTGTGACACCCCCCCAAAAAAAAACAAAGAGAGAGAGAGAGAGAGGGAGATAAAGTCTTTACTATTATCTGGACAGTTCTGGAGAGTATCATGCTATGAAGTCAGTTATTATAGATTTATGATATAGAAACAGATTCCTGTAGTAAAGCCCATTTAAACTTTTCCTAGTATCTCAGTTTTTCCATCAAAAATTTTCCCAGTACTTAGTTATAAACTTCACGCTTAAGATTACTTCTGTTACAAAACATAAATTTGATGTCAGTTATTTTTATTCTCATTTCATCCAAAATAGATTCTAAATTCATTGGGTATACAGAAATATATTCTCCAATTTTCAAATATTTGGGATAGAACCTAAAGATGTTCTACTATCATAGATTTAAAATTTAATTCCAGGGGCTGGAGTGATAGCACAATGGTAAGACCTTTGCCTTGCACGTGGCCAACACAGGATGGACCCCAGTTAGAATTCCAGCATCCCACATGGTACTACTCCAAGCCTGCCAGGATAGGAATGACTTCTGAGCTCAGACCCAGGAGTATCCCCTGAGTGCCACTAGGTGTAACCCAAAAACAAACAAACAAAAAAATTTTTATCCCATTTGCTAGAAAACATAGATGACTTTGGCATTTTTATATTTAAGAATTGTGTGTATTGAGGCATATATTCAGTATAAATAATATATATGTATATAAAAGTATATGAATATATTATATACATAATATATGCATATAAAAGTATATGAATATATAAGTATGTGAATATACATAATAAAAGTATAAAAATATATATGTATACAAAAGTATATGATATATATTAAATAATATTCAATAATATATTTTCAGTCTAGCTTGCTGAATATTCTACATGTAGTTAAAAAATTCTTTAGCTATGGTACTTAATGTTCAGAAATGACAAACTAAATTCTGTGCGTGGCAGATCTGTTTACTGATGTTTAGCCATTTTCTGGGTCACCGATAGGAGTTGTTGACATCTGTGACTATGACCTGCTCATTTCTCTTCTTGTCAGCTTTGGTCTTACGAATTTGAAGTACAATTATGAGAATGCTCTCAGCTCTGATTGCTACAGCTATTTGATAAGTGTGCGTTAGTCCCTTAGGAAATGCCATCCTGAATCTCTGAAATGTGACTTTTCTTAAAGTCCATTTGCCTGCTGTTAAAGAGGGGGTGGCTGTGAAAAGGTATTTATCCTAAAATAGTTGGCTTATCTTTTTTGTTTGATTTTGTTTGGAAGATCACACACTCACAATACTCAGGGCTTACCCCCTGACTCTTTGCTCTGGGAGAAATTCTGGTGGGCTTTTATGGTGCCAGGGATTGAATTCAGGTCAGTCTGCGCAAAACACTCACTCCATTGGCTGTCCTAATCACTCAGGCCTGTCAGTCATCTGTTTGTTTCTTGTCTGTTTGTTGGCCATACTTGGTGGTACTCAAGGGTTACATCTGCCTCTCTACTCAGGAATCACTCTTGACAAGCTTGGGGGATCTATGGGATGCCCGAGATTGAACCTGGGTTGGCTGTGTGCAAGACAAAAGCCCTCCCCACTGTCCTATTGCTCTAGCCCTCTGACTCATCTTCTGTTCAGGTTAATGTTCTCCTGGATCCACATTCAACATCTTTAGGGTAGTGTCCTCTAACATTCTCATACATTCATTCTAGACACCACAGGCTTCATGTTGGCCTTTTCCCATTTTCCTCATCAGCACCCAATTTTCAGTAGTTTTCCATTTGTATTTACTGTGACTTTTATGCAGCTGGGTTTGCGCTTGAAGCTGGCCCGTTTTCCTCTGCCTGTGCCCTATCTTGAGAGCACATGTTGGCTCAGGAGCAATCATGATGGTAGGAATGTGAGTCTCTCTAGCTCCTGATTTCCCCAGGATGCTTGTGGGAAATTCATCTATGAAAATAGGGAATTGGGGGGGGGGAGATGCTCAGAGAACATGTGGGGCTCCAGGGAGTGAGAGAGAAGTGCCCCTTCCAGAACACCAAGTGATCCCCAGACGGTTTTGCCCGTCAATCCAGCTGGTATTTGAATAGCTCCATCATGCACTGGGTGAGGCACTGAGACCTGTTCTTGCAACAAGGGAGCTGGTGTCTGATAGAGACAGTGGCTCTTTGCCCTGATATATGCCAGGCCTGGGGTGACAGTGAGACTGAGCTCTATAGGAAGGCAGGAAGGAAAGATGGTCTGGATTGAGAGTGGACATTGCTGGGCTCTGCAGCCTGGAGCTGAGATGTGAATTTGGAAGAAGTGAGAAGCACAGAGGAGTGACAAGTGTCCACCTTTGAGCACGGAGACCCCTGGTGCAGAAGAAGTGGGGATTACCCACCCTGTGGCCAGAACCAGGAGCTGGGCAGTAATGGGGATCGGGAAGAAGAGGCAGTTGGGTGCCAAACACTGTTGGCACTCAACAAATTTGACAGAGACTCTAGTTAACAGGATGGACTGGCAATGAGAGCATTAACCCTTGGGATGCGTCTCGGCAATCATTGGCTCTTCCTTGGATCCACATTGACTAGGACGGCAGAAAAAGGGCTAAAAGAAATGGCCAGAGTCGGCACCCTGTGGGTCGTTGCCAGGATTTCTTACGGGCGATTTTGTTTCTATTTGAGGAAAAACAGGTAATTAGACACCATCAGGGTTTGCTCCCTGCCTTCAAAGTGGCTCCTGCCAGCCTCGGGGAGGCTCACAGCGGAAAACCAGATGTTCAAATCAGGGCCTAAGTGGACAAATAAGGACGATGTTCGCTGCACAATTGTGCTCTGCGAATCTTTCACGGCACTTAGGGCAGCGGCGGGGGCTGGGAAGGCGCTGATGAATGCCTCCTTTCTTCCAGGACTTTCCATGAACTCGAGGGCTTGTCTGTCCCAGTGCTGGACAGTTTGATGGAAAAGAAGACGGGAAGTCTCGTTTGCTGAGAGCCTCTGGGTGCAGCTGTGGTCTGGGGTACCTTGTGCTTAGCAGGGAAGGATGTGGAGACAAGGACCCAGAATCTCCCCATGTGCTGGATCGTCAGAGAAACTGTCTACTGGGGGCTGGAATAATAGGACAGCTACTGGGGGCTTACCTTGCATGCTGATGACTGAGGCATGATCCGAGGCACTATGCATGATCCCCAGATCTGCCAGGAATGATCCCTGAACATATAGAGCCAGGAGTCAGCTGAGTCTAGATGAATGTGGCCCAATCAAGCAAAGAAAGCAATGTCTGTCAGGGGCCAGAGTGGTGGCACAAGTGGTAGGGCATCTGCCTTGCTCGTGCTAACCTAGAACGAACTGCAGTTCGATCCCCTGGCATCCCATATGGTCCCCCAAGCCAGGAGTGATTTCTTTATTCTTCTTTTTTT
>PVKC010030508.1:0-14813 GCA_004027635.1 Crocidura indochinensis | reverse complement strand
AGAGAGCACCATACATAAATAAAGGAAATTATACAGCCAAAACTGAGACTCGGGCAACTTCAGAATAGAATGTGCCCTTTTGGGGGAGGGGGGTCACACCGAAAGCACTCAGGGATTACTCCTGGCTCTGCACTCAGAAATTGCTCCTGGCAGGCTTGGGGAACCATATGGAATGCTGGGATTCGAACCATCATCTATCCTGCATGTAGGGCAAACATCCTACCGCTGTGCTATCTCTCTGGTCCCAAACGTATCTTTTTTATTATAATTTTTAAACTAAATTAAATTTCATACAAAAATTTCATAAATATTCTTTTCGTTCACTCATGAGTTTTGATATATACTATTTTTGTTTGATTATAAATAATTTATGATTCCAACATTTTTTCTTGTATTTTGAGAATCATGTTTCTATTTTATTGTTTAGTTTTTATTTTGTAAAATAAGATCATTTTTATTGGACAAAATTTACTTTGGAAGAAGAGAGAAGAAAGAAGGAAAGAAATACATGTTCTAGAGGAGATCTGAGCTTGGAAGAACACACAAGCAAAGACACAAAGAGATAGGCAAGCTAGATACATGCCAGAGAGAAAGTGGGTTTACAATGCAAGTCTTTTTATTGTTTTGTGGGCCACACCTGGGTGCATGTAGTGCTGGGACTAAAATCCAGAGCTTTGCACATATAAGTCCTGTACTCTAACACTTGACCTACATAACAGGCCACAATAGAATATTTCTTTTCTTTTTTTTTTTTTGGGGGGGGCCACGCCCAGTGACACTCAGGGGTTACTCCTGGCTATGCGCTCAGAAGTCGCCCCTGGCCTGGGGGACCATATGGGGCACGGGGGATCGAACCGCGGTCCGTCCAAGGCTAGCGCGGTAAAGCAGGCACCTTACCTCCAGCGCCACCACCCGGCCCCTTTTCTTTTGTTTTTTGTTTTTTGTTTGTTTGTTTTGTTTTTGGGTCACCTACGGTGGCGCTCAGGGGTTACTCCTGGCTCTGTGCTCAGAAATCGCTCTGGCAGGCATGGGGGACCATATGGGATGCCAGGATTCGAACCACCGTCCCTCATGCAAGGCAAACGCCCTACGTCTGTGCTATCTCTCTGGCCCCAAAATGTTTCTTAATATATAAATAAGAGGGTTTTTTGTGTGTGTGTGTGTGGTGGTGGTTTTTGTTATTCTTTTTAGTACCAGTGGTGCTCAAGGATTACTATAGGTTTTGCTCTCAGAAATTACTCCTGGCCGATTCCGGGGATGCTGGGGATTGAAACTGGGTTGGCCAAATGCAAGGCAAATGCCCACCCCACTTTACTTTTGCTCTGGCCCCAAGTGGAAGTATTTTGATAAACACTAATACTTTGTCTTTGTCTCAGTGGCTGGCGTTAAGAGTCTCAGGAAGGGGCCGGGCAGTGGCGCTAGAGGCAAGGTGCCTGCCTTATCTTTGCTAGCCTTGGACGGACCTCGGTTCGATCCCCCGGTGTCCCATATGGTCCCCCAAACCAGGAGCAACTTCTGAGCGCATAGCCAGGGGTAACCCCAAGCGTCACTGGGCGTGGCCCAAAAAACCGAAAAAAAAAAAAAAAAGAGTCTCAGGAAGTCAAACATTCAGCCTGCTCCATCTCTTACTGTAATACTCCTCTCATCCTCTAGAACAGTGTTTTTAAACCTTTTTATGCAAATGCACACATTTTTCATGAAAAAAAATCACAAGGCACATCACCATTAGAAAATGTTAAAAAAATTTAACTCTCTGCCTATATTGACTATACAAAGTAATTCTCTTGAATAGAAATCAAATAAACACAAAGAAATTATGTTATAATTACTTTATTATGAAATAATAAAGTATTTTATAATTGTTCGTATTTCTGTTTACTTGCTCAGTGCGAAACCTGGGCCTGTTTGACTGAACACAAAGCTGATATTCTGGCAGGAATCGAAGAAAGACATACACGTAGCTCTTTGTCAACAGCTCTCAGTCTCTCTCTGTCTTTAGTTTTTAAAGTCTGTAACATGCTCTTCAGCTCACAAATAGATCAATCATGTCAAAGCCGCAAGTTATGGATGAAATTGGAATTTTTCCCATAGCACACCAGACAATATCTCACGGCACAGTGGTTGAAAAACACTGCTCTAGCACCTCATTCCATGAGACACCTTTCTCTCCTGATCCCCCGAGAATTGGTCTTTTTCTATCCAAAAGTAAAAAGCTTCTTTGAAATAATTTTCTCTCCCAGATACTGCCACATCTCTTTCTCCTCTCCTTCCATTCCAGTTTCTCAGAAAATTTATTCCTTACTGCAGATGTGGCTCAGTGGTAGATACTTCCCTTGACTGTGGAAGGCCCTAGATTCTGTACCTAACACTGCATGCTCTCTCAAGCACCACAAGAATATCCTGATACCTTTTCTCTTTTATTTTGTCCCAAGCACCACAAAAATATCCTGATACCTTTTCTCTTTGTCACATCTTTTTTACATTGTGCCCTCAACACAAAAACAATAAATTATCCTTATTTATTTTGCCAAATCAGTTATTGATTTTCGATGCCTAAGAATTATATCAGGCTCCTCCTTTAGTCTATTCATCAAATGACTCATAAATACCATTTCAAAAATATTTTTAGAGAGGCTGGAGGAATAACTCAGATGATAGGGTACTTGCCTTGCACATGACCACACAGGTTTGATCCCAGGCACCCCATATGGAGACTGCTTAGAGTGATCACTGTGCACAGAGCCTGGAAGAGTAAGCCCTGAGCACCACTAGGTATGGATCAAAAAAGATAAACAAATAGTACAATGGTGATGAGTGTGGTGTTAGATTTTTGTGCATGAGACATCATTATTAATAGTATTGTAAACCATAGTCTTAATCAATAAAAAATTTAAAATTATCTTTAGAATCTACTTTCTCTGTTCTTTTTGTCTAGATGTAAGTGTATAAAATAATACCCAACTATCAACCCCAAACAAAACTGTTCCCCTGATTTCATCTTCCTGGTAACCTCTGTTTTTGATATGTAGAAGTCCCCCTGGATTACTAGGCCTCCTACTCCTGGTTTTGGGAATTTGTTTGAATAAAGAAAAGAGTTCTGAATTGGGCCTCAGCAGAGAGAGCACATGACAGAGAGAGACCATGAAGCGTAGAGCAGGCTGACTCAAGTTTTTACTGGCTTGGTAATATTTCCCTCTGCCACCCTGCTTCATCAGACTCGTCCACCTAAGGGATTAGAAATACAGTGCCTGGGGTGGTTTCACAACTCGTAGATTTTTTTAAATTTTAAATAGTGTCCATGGTCTCTTGCCTAGAACTCCTGGAACCTCAAAGAAGAGATTTCTGATACTTTCATTTAACCAAAGGTCTTTTGACATCTGCTGGATTTTGGGAGCTCCATATCCTGTAGCAGAAAGAAAGAAACATCTACCCTCACTCTAATCCCAGACTTCCAGCCTGTGAGATCAGATCAAAGAACAACTCTTTTTTTTTTTTTTGGGGGGGGGGTCACACCCGGCAGTGCTCAGGGGTTACTCCTGGCTCCATGCTCAGAAATTGCTCCTGGCAGGCACGGGGGACCATATGGGGCACCGGGATTCGAACCGATGACCTTTTGCATGAAAGGCAAACGCCTTACCTCCATGCTATCTCCCGGGCCAAAAAGGAACAACTCTTTTCCAGCTGGACACTACCCAGAAATGTTCTATGCAGGTAGCATTTTAAAGGCCCATTCTGAAAGAGTAGGGTGGTGTCAGCCCCAGGGACAGCTCCCAGAAGGCTCATTAGCTGTACTAATTGCACACTGTCTTTGGCAGTCTTAGTAATTAGATAAGTTTTTTGCTGGCAGTCACGCCCTAGTATGTCTCTGTCTCAAGGTATTTTTCTTATCCTTGGGGAGATAGAGAATTGGATTATGTAATTTGGTTCCCCAGGGAACTCCTTGCTCTTGTCATAAATAATGGTGCCTACATAAGGTGATGAGTGTCATTTGTCTAAAGGGCAGATACAGCTATGCCAAGCCTTTCTCCACAGGTGGCATCAATGTCGGCATGTCAGATGTAACATGTGTATGTGTAAGTTTTACAATTAGCCATTTTCTTTTGTTTGTTTGTTTTTTGGGGGTCACATCTGGCAGTGCTTAGGGGTTCCTCCTGGCTCTACGCTCAGAAATCGCTCCTGGCAGTTACAGGGGACCATATGGGATGAAGGGATTCAAACCACCATCCTTCTGCATGAAAGGCAAACGCCTTACCTCATGCTATCTCTCGGCCCCAATAAGCCATTTTCTTACAAACCTCAATTTCTCTGAAAAGTGCAGTCATAAAAATAAAATAAAATAGGTTGGAGAGACAAGGGCAAATAATTTATTGCTTATGAATGAACCTTTCCTTAGCAGATCCCTGCAGCCTTGTGCAGACTTGGGTTCTAGAATGTTCTTGGTTCACTATAATCATTTGTTTCTTTGTCTTCCTTCTGTCAAAGGTGAAAGGTTCCAGAAGAATAAGAACTATGTACTTCTTGTCCCTCATCTCATTAAGCACAGGGGCAAGTTCAATAGATACTGGCTTAAAAATGAATACAGCGGTCTGGAAGATGGTTGAAAGGCTCACTGCCCATTTCCATCCTGGTATCACCACATTCCTAACATGGCAAGTTACTTCCTGCAGCCTCACACAAGGTATGAGTTGGCTAACACTGAAATCAAAAGGGACTAGAGATATACAGGAGTAGGTCTCTTAGATGCATGTATTAGATCCTAATACCATATATGGTTTCCCAAGATTTGTCAGGCATTCTCCCTAAAAACTGCCAGTTGTAACTTTCCCCTCAATAAGACAAAACAAAACAAAACAACAGACAAACAAAACCATAGCCAAGTGTTTGTGTGAACCGGGTCTTTAAATAGCATTCATAGAGGGAAGGTAAAGTGACAACACAATTCTAAATATCACAATGTCTTTAGATGGTGCTTTCAGGAAATGATGGAATCTTAGAAAATCAGAGGAAAGAACCTTTGACTCTAGATTCAATCTCTGTTTTCCTCTGTCCATACAAGCATGTTAGAATAGTGGCAGAGATTGAGGGTAGGAGGTGACGGACTCTAGTTTTACAGATACTCCTGGATGAACCAAAGGTGGAAATGGGGGGTTTGGTCCAAGACTCAGAGGGCTGGTAGAAGACCTGAGAGCTTTCACACAGGGATGAAGGCATAGACTGTGCCCAGGTAACATGGAGAGAGTGATGCTGATCCAGGCACCAACCTAGAGCAAGAGCTGTTCTGCCTGAGGTATCAAAGCTCCTCCACAAAAAGTTGACTTGTAAAGAGCCAGTTTAACTGTGTGCATTAAACTAAGAAAACTCTATGATTTCTAAGTTCTTCTAAGTTTTCTAAGAAAACTCCTATTTCATAAGAAAAATGAATATATGGGGAAATGATAGGGTAATGTAATCAAGAATCAGCTAAAAAGGAATCTGGGGCCCGGGAGATAGCAAGGAGGTAAGGCGTTTGCCTTTCATGCAAAAGGTCATCGATTCGAATCCTGATGCCCCATATGGTCCCCCGTGCCTGCCAGGAGCAATTTCTGAGCATGGAGCCAGGAGTGACCCCTGAGCACTGCTGGGTGTGACCCAAAAACCAAAAAAAAAAAAAAAAAAAAAAGAATCAGCTAAAACATGAAAAAGCAGAACACAGAGAACACTACAGGGGGATCTTGTTCTGTTGCTGAGCATACTTTGTGCTTTCCATTTCTTTTTTCTTTATGAACATGTATGAAGATATGTTTATGGAGGTATGTAGCTCCTAATCTCTTTTTATTTTATTTTATTTTTTATTATTATTATTATTATTTGGTTTTTGGGCCACACCCGGCGGTGCTTAGGGGTTACTCCTGGCTGTCTGCTCAGAAATAGCTTCTGGCAGGCACGGGGGACCATGTGGGACACCGGGATTCGAACCAACCACCTTTGGTCCTGGATCGGCTGCTTGCAAGGCAAACGCCACTGTGCTATCTCTCCGGGCCCTTTTTATTTTATTTTTAAATTTTAGTTTTATATATGCATTATTAAAAATCAAAATCCGTGCATCTGTGCCTGAATCCACTTATGTACTTCACCAAAAAATGAAGCCTTTAATAGAAATTTCCCATTCCATCCTGTTAACTTATGAAAACCCAAATCCATGGAATATTTGGAGATTCTGTGTCCTCTTGGCAGGTCAGGCAGATCTTTCTGGCTTTGTTCAACTCTAATCTGTGAGCTACCCTGTATTTTTATTTTTAAATGATCTTAACTAAACTTGTCCTCATGTGAACAACTTTTCAACTCATCTTTGAAGCTTCTTAGCTATGCATGGCAGGGATCTAATGTTACCATCTTTTTTTTTTTTTTTTTTTGGTTTTTGGGCCACACCCGGTGATGCTCAGGGGTTACTCCTGGCTATTCGCTCAGAAGTCGCTCCTGGCAGGCACGGGGGACCATATGGGGAACCGGGGTATCGAACCGTGGTCCGTCCTAGGTTAGCACAGGCACCTTATCTCCAGCGCCACCGCCCGGCCCCATGTTACCATCTTTTATTTCATGCTCTTAGTTCATAGAATAAAGATAAGTAAAAGTGAACTTTGACTAAACATTTTGCTTCTTTCTTATTTTAATGGAAATAACTATTTTTATTTGTTTGTTTTATGTTTTTCCACTAAACATCATGGCATTGGTTACTGTTTGAGAAAGCTTTCTTTTCATTGTTTTAAGGATATATTCTAATAGCATGTCGATGGGGGAATTTTTGTTTTATGTTTTTGTTTTTTAGTTTAACTCTATCAGGAATCCAAAGTAACTTGTAATGTGATTTTTTTTTAGAGGGCCATCTGTTGAGACGATATGTTAAAGTGGGAACAACTGTTTTTCCTTTTCTTTTTTTTCCTCCCCAGAGGGCAGGGGAGCTACCATCAATATTCAAGGATCCTAGAAATGGTCCTGGTGATGCTTGGCCATTTAGGCCAGAGAATTCAATACTGGGACTTTTACTCTAAATTCAACTTATTGAATTCAATTCAATAATGATGTGGTGCTGCTTGGACTTACCATGGAGGTGGGGGGGATGGTATTTTACTTTTTAACTGATTTATATAATTAATTACAACAATAGATCTAAAAATATCAAACCACTCTCACATTCCCAGAATAAAGTATTTGTTTATGGATTATTCATCTCTCAATGTTCTGCTAGGAATAGAAATGTGCTGTTTATTTTTCAGAATTTTGGGAATTGACTGTATGCTGTTTGTCATTGCTGTTATCACTCTGCTAGTAGGTTATTATTGTCCTTTTAATTTTTATAAATAGACTATTTGAAGGCTAAAAGGATGGCTCAAAGGACCATCTTTGCAAATGGGATGCCCAGGTTCAATTCCTCAATTTACTGCTTGAGAGTTTTCCCCAGCCCAAAACTTCTACTTCTTGGCGAAAGGCTGAGAATAATATTCAAGCACTACTCAGTGTGACCCAAAAACTAAAATGAAAAGTTGAAAATTATAACTTCACATTTTTAAATTAAAGTGTACTATAATAAAAATAAAACAGACCTTTTAACAGTAGAGTTAAATTTATAGTAAAACTGAATAGAAAGTTTTCCAGATATCTAGTCCTACGTATGAACAACTTATTTTATTTATCTGTTCCTTCTGAAACCCCTATCTCATAGTTTTACCTCTTCTGGACTAATATATATTTGAATTTTTTTTTTTTTTTGGTTTTTGGGTCACACCCGGCAGTGCTCAGGGGTTACTCCTGGCTCCATGCTCAGAAATTGCTCCTGGCAGGCACGAGGGACCATATGGGGCACCGGGATTTGAACCGATGACCTTTTGCATGAAAGGCAAACGCCTTACCTCCATGCTATCTCCCGGGCCCCTATATTTGAATTTTTAAGTGTCACTTTTTCAGATGGTCTTTTCTCTTTATAATATGTGTCTTCTCGCCTCTCTTTATCATCCACTGATTCAATTGTTGGGTTGTAGCATAATTTATTTACTTACTTATTCACCTCTTGAAAGACTTTTTGGCTGCTTTCAAATCTTTCATTTGGAAATGAAAAATAAAGATCTGTAAACATTTGTGTGGTCATTAGTTTTTACTTCCTTTGGAAAAATACCAAGATATGTAGGAGGCCAGAGTGATAGTACAATGGGTAAGGCACTTGCCTTGCACACAGTCCTCTAGGGTTTGATTCCTGTCATCTAATATGGCCCCCCAAGTCCCACCAAGCATGATTCCTGAATACAGAGCCAGGATTAAGTCCTAAACACCACTACCACTGTTCATAAAACCCAGAAGCATCTGTGGAAGTCACGTGATCAGAGGTGAGCGCCCAAGAAGGGTGGGGCCTGAGGAGTCCACCATTCAGCTTCGCTCCACGGCCATGAACATCTCCTAGCCAATGAACCGTATCACAACACGCAGAAAACATCGAACTACAGATGAGACAATGGGAAAACAATGGACAACGCAGGCCAACACTATGCATAGAGAATGAAAACTGGACAGTGAGCTCCCATATGATCCAGCTATGCCACTCCTCGGGGTATGTCCTAGCAACACAAAAACACAATACAAAAATGCTGTCTGCATATCTATATTCATTGCAGCATTATTTACAATAGCCAGAAGATGCCCGACAACAGATGAGTGGCTAAAGAAATTGTGGAAAATATACATAATGGAGTACTATGCAGCCATCAGGAAAATGAAGTCATAAAATTTTCCTATACATGGATGGACATAGAAACTATTATGCTAAGTGAAATAAGTCAGAAAGAGATAGATAGACATAGATTAGTCTCACTCATCTGTGGGATTTAAGAAAAAATAGAAGACATCATTATAATAATACCCAGAGATAATAGAGATGAGGACTGGAAGTACCGGACTACAGTATGAAGTTAACCACAAAGAGCGGTGAGTTCAGATGGGAGGCATTGGTGGTGGGAATGTTACACAGGTGAAGGGGGCTATTTTTTTGACTGAGGCCCAACTCAAACATATTTGTAATTTTGAAGAATAAAGTATTATTTTAGTAAAAGAAAAATTTTATAACTATATTTTGATATTTATACTATATCTTTAATGTTGGAAAAATTGTTACCTCAAATGGTTTAGGAGAAATTACTTTCCTTCTAACAAAATCAGTCAATGTTAGAATTTCTTCAACTTGAGAGAGGGAGAGAGAGAGAGAGAGAGAGAATGAAGTTGGCAGTTCCATTACCTGAAAAGTGCCAATCACCTATTTAGCCTCTCAGATGAGAAGTTTAGTGAAGAAATATGGAAAATGTTTCTAGAACTCAAAGAAAGCATAGATCGAGCTGAACAGACCACAAATAAGTATCAAGAGGATATGAAAATAGAAATCAGAAAATTCCAAACTGAAATAATAGGACTGTAAACCATGGTAGGTGACATGAAAACCTCTCTGGAGGGACTGGAGCAGTGGTGCAAGTGGTAAGGCATCTGCATTGCGCATGCAAGTCTAGAATGGACCACAGTTTGATTCCCCCAGTGTCCCATATGGTCCCCAAGCCAGGAGCGATTTCGGAACATGTAGCCAGGAGTAACCCCTGAGCACCATTAGGTGTGGCTGAAAAAAACAACAACAACAACAATAAAAAACCAACAAAATAGGAAACCTCACTGGAAAGACTCTCTAATACAGTAACAACAGATGAAGACCGAATCAGTAAGCTGAAAGATAAGGTACCTAACAACTTCATACAACAAAAGAGAATGGAAAAGAGCCTTAAAACAAATGACCATACAATAGAAAAAATCCTCAAAGAATGTGAACATATGAAAATAGAAGTCTTTGATAAACTCAACAGATACAACATAAAAATCAATGGAGTCACAGAGATCCAGGAAGAAAATTCTCAGGAAGAATCAACAGTCAAAGAAATAATTGCAGAGAAACTCTGAGATCTGAGAAAAAGCACCCCAAGACACTTCATAGACACAATGATGAATCCCACAGATAGGGATAAAATACTGAAAGCAGCAAGATCAAAAGGGAAATTACATTCAAAGGAGAATCCTTAAGATTTATAGTCGACTTGTCACAAGAAACCCTCAAAACCAGAAGGCAGTGGTGGGATATAGTGACAAAATTCAATGAAATTAATACTTTTCCTAGAACACTGCATCCAGTCAGACTTACTTTCAGGTTTTAAGAAAATATTCATAACTTCATGGATAAACAACAGTTCAGAAACTTTACAGACTCAAAACCAACCTTAACAGAAAAACTGAAAGATCTACTTTAAGACAAGACAGATCAAAAGACATACAAAACTTCTACACAAAGATGACACTAAATCCATGACAATTATTTCTTTCAACATCAATGGATTAAATACACCAGTTAAGAAACACAGAGTGGCAAAATGGATCAAAAAGATGAATTCAACGTTCTGCTGCCTGCAAGAAACACATCTTAATAGTCAGAACAAACAGACTCAAAATCAAAGTTTGGAGGACAATCATACAAGCAAACAACTCCCTTAAAAATGCTGGAGTATGTGTGGTGTTCTTTACATGACTGAAACCCAAATACAATCATGTATGTAATAATCAAGGTGTTTAAATAAAATATTAAAAAAAATGCTGGAGTGGTCATATTATCAGATGAAACAAACTTTAGACTTAAAAAAGTTATAAGGGACAAAGATGGACATTTTGTAATAATCAAGTGATATGTACAACAGGAAAAAAATCACATTACTAAACATATATGCAGCCAATGAGTGAACAGCAAAATATTTTAAAAAATGGTTGACAAATCTGAAAGAAGACATCAATAGCAACATAATAATAGTGGGAGACTTCAACACCACCTGTCACCCTTTGATAGGTTAACCAGGCTGAAACCCAACAAGAATATACTAGCTCTGAAAGGAGAAATGGAAGAAAGTGGCCATGTGAGTGAGTGTGTGTGTGTGTGTGTGTATTCCATATTTATATGGGCACTTCATCCCCAGAAAACTGAATACACATTCATCTCCAATGCACATAGGCCATTCTTCAGGATAAACCACATGCTGCCCATAAAACATACCTATATAAAAATATTAAAAAATACATCATCATCTATGGGATTTAAGAAAAATAAAAGACTTATCATTGTAACAATACCCAGAGAAATAGAGATAAAGACTGGAAAGACTGGCCCATGCTATGAAGCTTACCACAAAGAGTGGCAAGTGTAGTTAGAGAAATAATATACTGACAACTATTGTGACAATGGTAGTGAGTGAGAGAAATACCCCCTGTCTCAAATACAGGCAGGGGGTGGGGAAGGAGGAAGATAGGGGTCCTTGGTGGTGGAATGTTGCACTGGTGAAGGGGGTGTTCTTTTTAAAATTGAAAACAACTGCAAACATGTTTGTATCATCCTGCTTAAATAAAGATATTAATCATTAAAAAAGAACTTTTGTCCCCACACAATCTCTCTGGTCCCAACTATATATTTTTCTATCCAATTCTGCTTTTCTTTATACATATTCTCAAATCATGCTTTATTTTATTTTGTATTACTTTATTTAAACACCATGGTTTACAAGGTTGTTCATATATAGTTGTTTCTGGCATTCGATGTTCCAATATCAGTTCTACCAGTAGTGTAATTTTTCCTCCACTGGTGTTCTTTTATTTATTTATTTATTTATTTATTTATTTATTTATTTATTTATTTATTTTGGTTTTTGGGCCACACCCAGTGACGCTCAGGGGTTACTCCTGGCTATGCGCTCAGAAGTCACTCCTGGCAGGCACGGGGGACCATATGGGAACCGGGGGATCGACCCGTGGTCCGTCCTAGGCAAGGCAGCAAGCACCTTACCTCCTGCGCCACCTCCCGGCTCCCCCACTGGTATTCTTATTGTTACAAGAAATATAAATATCTAATAAAATTAAATAGCTGATAAAACTAGCTAATAAAACTATTGAAAAATACTTCAGTAAAAGAAAAATTTTGAAAAAAATTTAAAAAAGAAAAATTTTGAAAATTATTATCTTACAACAGGTTCATTAATCATTGTCTGAAGGTTTACTAAGCTTTTTGTTTTTAGTTGAACATTCTGTGTTGCTGAGATTGATTGGTTTCTGTGTTACTTTCCTATCTGATTTTGTGTGTTCCTTCTGGGGTGTCAATATTGAAAAATTTAGAAGTGTCATGTGGCTGCATATGAGGGCACAAGCTCCAAGACCTCCAGGATCTGTGGAGTTGGACCTATGTACTTACATGAAAGTGTCTGTGAATGTGGCTGTGGTTTCTAGGGCTTCTGGAAGTGCAGGGTGTAGGGGAAAATTGCTTGCCCCCACTCCAAGAAGATTCCGGAGTTTTCAGTCTCCAAACCAGTGTACCTGAAATTTTTGTCAGTTTGGTGTCTCTGCATTGATTAGTCTTGAAGCAGTGAAGTTGGGCTGTTGGCACGGTGTTGATTGTGGGATGTGAGTGCAGCTGACAGGGCTTTCCCTACTGAGACTGTCCAAGAATTTTTATCTGGAAGACCAGTATTCATATGAATTTTAGCAGTTTGGCTTGCATCTCTTCTGAAATTAATTGAGAATCTGTGGAACTGGGATGGTGACCTTACATGGTGATGGCGGCAGTGAGATGTTTGTGTTTGTATCACAGTTTAGATGAAAAAAGTTCTCCTGAATATTGATGAATGTCTCATTTAATTTCTTCAAATAGCTTTCCTAGTACTTGGGACTAAAATACTTAATTTATTTATTTACTTGGTTTTTGGGCCATAGCCATGTGCTAAGGTGTTACTCCTGGCTCTGCACTCAGGAATTATTCCTGGTAGTACTTGGGGTGGGGCATATGGAATGCCAGGGATTGAACCTAGGTTGGCCAGTGCAAAGCATCTTACCCACTATGCTATCATTTGAGTCCCACGTACTAACCTTATTGTAGATGTGACTTTTCATCTAAAAAGTTTTTCAGGAGCTAGGACAGTGGTTAGTACTATTATCTTGCACACCACCAATCTGGGTTTGATTCCAGCACCCCATATGGTCCCCTGAGCTCCACTAAGTGTGATCCCTGAGAACAGAACTAGGAGTAAGTTCTGAGCACCCTGGGTATGGGAGCCAAAAATCAACTTTATGGGGCCTGGGAGATAGCATGGAGGTAAGGCGTTTGCCTTTCATGCAAAAGGTCATCGGTTCGAATCCCGGTGCCCCATATGGTCCCCCGTGCCTGCCAGGAGCAATTTCTGAGCATGGAGCCAGGAGTAACCCCTGAGCACTGCTGGGTGAGACCCAAAAACCAAAAAAAAAAAAAAAAATCAACTTTATTCTTCAAGTCAGGACATTTCATTTGTTCAGTAATTATTTCTCTAATGGTTCTATTCTCTACTTCAAGATTGTGTAGTGTATTTGATTTCCTGGGCATCTCTCTCTTTTTTTCTCTCCTTTTTTCTGAAGAGTTTTGAAGATGATTCTCACAGCAATCTTTCATTGTTTTTAAATTTTATAATTTTTATATTTTCCTAAAGTTATGTATAGAGTGACAAAATTGTCAAATTCATGAATGAAAGTGCATAAACTTTATAATTTTACTATTTTTAGACTTCCAAAACTGATAAGGAATACCGTATATCTTTCTTTCATATGTCTATTTATTTTTCTCTACTTGATCAAGTAACAGAGGTACCTAGATCTACATTTATTTGAGATTGAAATTTGACACAGTTCTATAAAAAAATCATGTAGATGATTTTTAAGAATTTTGGTTTGAGGCAATGAAGAAAGAAAGAAAGGTCCTTGTTTATGTTTCATTTTCTAGAGGGGAGGATCTAGTTGTTCATGATAAGATTAGGGGGTTCCTTTGAGAGGAAGAGAGAAGACTGCTATTGTCTGGGTAACTTCATTATCTTCTGAGATAGTCCAAGGTCAGGATTATTTCTCTAACTGGCCTGAGTGTCCATAGTAGGAACCTGCTGCCTATGTCTACTCTGTGCAAGTCAAAAGAAGGCCAAGATGTGCCAAGATATAGCCAAGTGATTTGTATGTAATTCCTGACCACTGGTTTTTCCCTAAAGGTATCCCTTTGCACTTATTCCTTGTTCTGGTTGTCTGGCTTAGGGGCACTCTTTGGGGTAACCCTTCACTCACCTGCAGGAAGTCCTTTCTTAGTTACTGTGCCTTGATCTGGTTCCATCCATGTTAAAAATTCATTTCAAAAATGTCTGACTAGAATTTGATTTAGAGTGAAATTGAGTGCATGGATTCAACCAAAAATCAGGAAACCCTAACCTGCTGAGGTCAAACTAGGAAATTGGTTTATTTACAGTATTACCACTAGGTGGTGCCACCAATTAGAGAAAACAACTGTGATCCTCTGGCATGTTTGTGAGGTGGGGGACATTTATTTGCATATGCGCATGAGTGTGTTTACATATGAATTTTGGTGCAGGAACTGTCTCATAGAGCAATGTTGATTTACTAGTTTTAACAGAGGTTCAAATAAGCACATAATAAGGATGTGACTCCCAGAGGGTCTGCTCATGAAGCTCCATGAAATGATCTCCAAAAGCTCCAAAACCTGCTGGGTTCATTAGCTATGTGACCTGAAAACCCATTTCTTCAGCTTGGAAGGCTACTTTTGAAGTATGCCGAAATTCTGAGCCTCAGGGACAACAGAACAGCTTTTCTGCACTAGAGAATCCCTAGATACTGCTACACATTCTACTAAAGCCACAGAGCAGCAGGCCCTAGTGTCTAGTTAGGCCTCCAAGAAGGTATCAGTCTATTCTGAAGCC
>PVKC010030507.1:0-14837 GCA_004027635.1 Crocidura indochinensis | reverse complement strand
ACAATTACTTTGTCAAGTCCCCAGATTATATTATTATAATTATTATATAATTATATACATTATAATGTTTCTTAATGGCACACGAGGCTATCTAAAGCCATAAAACTTATGTAACTCCTTAAACATTAGAGGCAAACTATTTTTTAACATTTCCATGTACATGTATATTAGTTGAAGTTAACCTCAAAACTTTAAGTGGATTTTTTGTAAGGATTAGAGTCAAAGGAGCACAGTAAAAAACGGTGTTAGAGTGGCAATTGTTGTTTGCAGCAACAATTTTCTTGATAAGATAAATCACACTAGTTTTAATTAATGTCTATAATTGAGTCATTGAAAAATTCATTTTAATTTTAATAATTCTATACTCAGTAAAAATTGCACAATTCTATACTCAATAAAATTACTCACAATGAAGTTCAGGGAATTCAGAGAAAATAGTAGGAGTGGATATGTTTCATTTATTTTTGTTTATAAAATTTTGTTTAATTTTAATTTTTAAACAAAAATGTTTTAATTTCAAACATTTTTGGTCTTCTATTACATTCACATGCATTTATTAAATATAGTTGTGTTAAACTACATCTTACTAAATGTAGTTTATCAGTGTTTCACATTTACAATTTAGAAAAAGCCTAAAACTCAAATGATTATGATCAGTTCAGAATGTTATGTTCTTGGTTAGTGAGAAGTATTTTTTTTATCAAAAATAAGCTTTTTGATGTTAGTGAAAAATTTAAGAGGTCATCTATTTATTCTGACTTTGAAAAGTTCCATGACTATAAGCTCAACTAATAAATATGTCACATCTAGAGAAATTTCACATCAAGATTTTAGAGAAGGCAGTCCAACTTCAATTACCATAGATCAAAGCCACACCAACTACAAAGATTCATCTCTATTAACTGTAATACAGTCTTTTATTTTTCATTAATGAAAAAATGATTTTTATCTTGTACATTTAGAGAGTAGATTTTACTTAGACTGAGAGAGGAACACATGCCATTGATGAATAAATTCCATCAGCATCCAAAGTTTATGGAGAATATGGATTTGCTTTCTGTATCATCTTGAGTTACTTTGTGAATTCAGAAATAGAAGCAATGCACTTCTCGTTTGTAAGATCTTGGTCATATTAAATGGTGAGCACTCACCTGTGAAAGTCGGTCTGTTAGCTCATGGAGAGATGATTCTAAAAGGGTCATGTTGCTCAGGCAAAATTTGTTAAAAATATTTTTCCCTAGAGTAGTCCAAGAGAAGACATAATGCTCGATATATTCTGGATAGCTCTCACACAGCTCTCTTCGTATTTCTTCTGAAGTTAAATTTTGCTTTAGCAGCTAAAATGTGTGGGATAGATGGTACTGTTAGTAAATAAAGATACTAAAGTATTCTGTAAAAAAAAAATGACCTATCTTCATAGCAGATCATTACAGCATTATAGCAACATTTAAGTTTTAAGATCTAAATCCTTAAGTTTTAAGATCTAAGTAGCAAAAACCACTAAAGTACCATAAGTTGATTCATAAAATAGACTGAGAATTTGTAAATATAGAATTCCCGGTCATTGGCATTTTTAAATAATGTACGTAGATTTGCTTAACTTATTTCTTATCTCTGACCAGGAATCTAAATGAACCAAAAAGATTTGAAGCAAGACTATCAAGTTTAAAATCTTGGGTTGTCCTGGGCACTTAGCAATAGAGACATAGATGTTTACAGTTTTGGAACACTTCTTGGTGTTAGTTTTTGGAAGACATCCAATGACAAGGAACACTTGAGGCTCAAGACCAATATAGAGTTTTAGGGAAAGGGACAAGCTCATGGGAATGGATTGTGCTTTATTGGCAGTTTTTCTTTCATTTAAGAATTAGGTATATGAAGAAAAGAAAACACTTGTGTGAAAATACATAAAAGTATATAATTAGGGGGCTGGGCGGTGGCGCTGGAGGTAAGGTGCCTGCCTTGCCTGCGCTAGCCTAGGACGGACCTCGATTCGATCCCCTGGTTTCCCATATGGTCTCCCAAGCCAGGAGCGACTTCTGAGCACATAGCGAGGAGTAACCCCTGAGCATCACTGGGTGTGGCCCAAAAACCAAAAAAAAAAAAAGAGAGAATATAATTAACAAAACAAATGAATAGCATTTCCATAATGGAATTTTAAAAAGTTCTCCATGTATCTTACTGGACAAAAATTAGTAATAGATAAAGTGCTAATTTAAGTAACAGTATCATTCACATTTATTATTATTGTGCTTAGATATTTATAGCACTAATTATTTTTGCTGTGATATTTAACATATCCATCCTAAAATTGTGTCCTTGTAGTGCTTTGAGGTAAGGAATGGCTGACTTCATTTTCCTTATGAATTGCCGTCACAAAATCTACACTCTGCCTTACAGTGTCTCCACTTCCATGAGTAATGAAATAAGAAAGGATACAATTTCTTTTCATTTCAATAGCATCAGATATTCTAGTCAATCATACATATATCTTTCCTAATATTATAAATAAACTTACCTCAAAATGATTTCTCTACTAATTTTTGAAAGAGTTGCAGAAAGCAGTAAAGAATCAGAAAGCTTGCTGACATAGACTTCAATATATACCATCCTAATTTTTATATCCCTTCCCTACTTGAACTACTCTAAAAATATGTATCTATAAATAGAAGATTTATTTAAGACCTCTCCACAGGATGAATGATTTTGCCTGGCTTCATTGGATTCTGAAATTTCAGTTCATATGAAAGAGTACAAGAGATTCAATAAAATATGGTGATATTTTATACATGTGCGACCTTAAATATTAAAGAATTTAGCTGATACAATATGTGAGATTGCTCCTAGAAATTAATATGGAAAATATAGAGTGGTACTGAATAACCTTTCCTTATTCATACTCTAGTTTGATTTGGGGAGGATTTTGAATTTAAGTGGATATTGGGGGACATTTAAAACCAAATAGAGTACTTCAAGTATCTCACACATTATACAGTGTAGCCTTTGGAAGTCTAAACTAAACTGAGTGTAAAGTCTTGTTTTCCTCCAGAATTGTTATTGATTGACATTGTACCTTTTCTTGGATTATATTTTTGTGTTGTCCTCTCGTTTATTTACATAATTAGTGTTTGAAAATGTGCCACTTAGTTATACAGACACAAACTAGGATGGCCAATCAAGAGAAATATATGGTTGTGATTACTAGAATCTAATAATAAAGATCAAAGAAATATTCCCATATTTAGCTAAAAAAAACATGATATGGGGCCGAAGCAGCGGCACAGCAGTAAGGCATTTGCCTTGTACATTGCTGACCTAGAACAGACTGTGGTTTGATTCCTAGGTGTCCCACATGGTCCCCCAAGCCAGGAGCGATTTCTGAGGGCAGAGCCAGGATTAACCCCTGAGCATCACCGGGTGTGGCCCCCAAACAAAATAAAAACAAAACAAAAAACATGATATAATATTTTAAATGTTTATGAATTAAAGTGAAGGCTGAGAAGGGCAGAAAGGAGAATCACTTTTTTAATTGTAAAATACTGAAAATAATTTCTCCTTGATTTCTGAAAAGCACCCATAAAGCAGACTTTAATGCCTATAGAGATAAATCAAATATTTAAATTTATGGCTCTATTGGTTAAAATGCAATAAGGAAAAGTAGGGATTACTAGTTATCAGTAGAACAGCTGAACTACCTAAAAGAAATTAGTTTCTTAATGTTTCTGTAAAAGCACAAACATACACACACATTTAACTAATAGTTAATTTTACATATCTGACAGGAATTATGCTTACTATCCTGAAATCTAGGAAATATTTTTCAAACCAAAAAATATCTTTGGTTATTACTCCAAGTAAAAAGGTGTCCCGAATCTACCCTATTTGGGATATCTTTCTACTATTTCAAAATACATTTCTTTATTCAAGAATACTTTTTCAGTGTAGTACAAAAACTGTGTGAAAATACCTTTTCCAAACCAAGAATCCGGGCAAGCAGTTGAGTACCATTGAAAGTATCTGTTGCAGTACTTTGTGAATCAAAACTTGGGCTGGGAATTATTGTGGTTGTGGCTAAAAAATAAACAAGAACAGATTAAGATTCTCAAAATATACATACAAATTTACAGGTTCACATTAAAATGCATAAATTTTATTTCAAATCTCCCATGCCCAGACTGTTCAATTATGCATCTTTTGTGAAAATTTTATATTAGGGAAATGGTGAGTTTCATCATTTCTGTTGTACATAAAATTATGACTTTATGTAAAATTTTGGTCTATTCTTGTTTTTTTCTGGCTTCTTTCATTCCAGTGTATGTCATTATACTTCATCATCAATAGTATTACCTAATAAATGGAATCATTTCTGTGCAGACCTAGGGGATCTAAGGTACTTCTATTGGCTTCTCAGTTCTATCGCATCCAACATCTGTTCAAAGGATCTGCCAGAGCACATCTGGTGATAATAGTTTTATTTTAATTATTCAACTGGGATGCTGAAATCTGCTTAGGATCATAAATCCTCTCCTCCCAAAGTGGTTTCTGAATGATAGTTCACATCAAATAAGTGGGATGAAGCAATTAGTCTGGACTACAGTATACTCCTAATTAAGTAATTCCCCAAGTGGTCTCATCTGGTACTATTTATAATGTGGCAGAGTTTTCAGGGAAGAACATTAGCTAAAGGAGTGTAAACACATCTATAGCATGGATGTTATTAAATCAGTATGTTAAGTTTGATCAATTTAGGCCAGAAATAATTTATATTCTCACAGGAAATAATACTAATAACTAAAGGCATAGTCACCTAACATTAAAAGGATACAGTTTGTGTTACAGTGACCTTGGAGCTGAAGAATTTACCAACAGATTTCTTCAGACCAAAGTAATACATTTGTGAGATGACTGACCACAGTGAGAAACATAATCTGTGGCTACTGAGAAAAGTAAAGTTTACTGGAGCACAACACTATGATCTTATTTCTCCTTTACCTTAATAACCTATTTATCCAAACACCCACAGATTACTCTCAGAAAACATTCCTTCTCCAGCCACTGTATCCCTGATATATTCACCCAGATTGTTTTTATTTGGTTCATGAACTTGTATTGGAATAATCTTTAATATATTAGGAGTTTTAAATATTCCATAGCATTCTTAAACGTAATTTTTGGTGATTCTTGCTGAGCACTAAATCACGTTCCAATACTAAGTAATCTTTGTGGGTTTTTATTCAATATTTCCAGTAATTAGAATTGTGCTTTCTGATATAAAGCACTCAATAAATATTCATTAAAAACATGTAAATGAATACTGCTGTCTCAGAGTTCATTCTTAACTCACGGCTTCTAACAAGTAATTTTTCATCTGTATCAGAATCATTTGGTCATAAGACTCAGGTATCTCTTTCTGATACTGAAGATGGGTAAAAGGGCAGTAATTTAATTATGAATGAAGAGATGCACAATTATTCTGAATACATATGATAGTATTGAGTGGGAAGGAGGGGAGTAAGGGAGCTGGATGAATCTGTCCTAACAGTTGTCCTTCTAGTGACTTGTTGCATGTCCTAGACCTCTTCTATAAAATCCAAAATCTGGAAATGTCAAAGTTCTGTGACATTAGGCACTCTAATACTTCCAATATCATTTATTTGTGTACAATCAAAGCACATTTTGTTGATTCTTGGAAAGTTGCTGTTCTCAATCTGGCTCTAGTATCACCTAGGCTTTGTTCCTTGAGGGTATTTCTGCAAAAACTTGATTTCCAATTACTCTCAATTTTTATGTAACTGCACTGTCACACTCAGGTAACCACGGGGAGCATGTTAGACTTCTTAGGGAAATTCTAGGCATTCCATCTTTGTTTGAAAGGTTAAAAGTGTAACTTTTAAAGTTTAGACCTTTACTAGTTGTTTTGAAATGGTTATTCTCACCTAGACAGAGGAAAATAACTTACCCGGTGAGGCATGTTTCCTTACGAGAGTTTCTGTGCTCCAGGGTGATAAATTACTGTCCTTTTCCAGGTTGAATGACTTTCTCAGAATTACACTAGAGAAGAAAAAGCAAAAACTCTCTAACATCACCTGCATTAATTTCAATTAGTTACAGAACAATATTAAATGGCAGGTTCTAGAACCCTCTGAGGAATTTCAGAATATTTAATCAACTTTTTAGTATATGTACCTAACCATACATATATCAAGGAATCTACAAAGTTTCCTAGGAGGTACATTTTTATTTAGAGAAAATACCATAAAGAAGATTCAATATATGTGTTTTTACTGTAGCCTATAAAAATAAAAAAATGTTGAAATAATGATAGCTAAATATTAAATATATGTATATTACTTTTTTCTTTTAAAAATGATATTATATACCAAATAGATGAAAATTCAAAGATGATTTAAAGACTGAAACAAAGGTTTGATGGTTCATCAACACTTAAAAAAGATGGGTTTTCCAAGGTAAATAATACAAATTGTCATGATAGGTTTTGAAGTTTATTAAGGAAGAATACTGTTAATGCACACTCAGAAAAGAAATAAAAGAGCAACTATCCATTGAAAGTATAATCTACCAAGGATAGGTGATCAAGAAGTATTCAAAAAGGATATAATTATTATAGTGATATAAACTTACCAGCAGGACTAAAGGTTTCAATACAGGAAAACAGTATTGTAGTGTCAGGCATTCTTGCACAACATGTTCACATGTCTTTTGAAAAAAATATTATTGGGTTTTCCTTTAATTTAGTAATTTCCTTTCAAAATGTTCACTTTCCATTTAGTTATTTAATATGAAAATGGAGTTTCATATTATCTTAAGAACTTGATATATATAATAGAATATTGAGAATAAATGTGGACATTTTAAAGTCAAATGAAACCAAAGGATTGGGTCTATTCAAATCGTGAAGTTTTTCAGAATTCTTAAAGATTGGTTTGTTTTGTATAGTTGTTTATGACAAAGTTTACTTAAGTTTTGGAATAAGGAAAATATGAAAATAATAGAGCAGAAGCAAGTAAGAAGTCTGCCTTACTACTATGATTCATAATTTTCTTTTTAAAAACAATCCTGGTTCCAGGTACTTTGTGATTTATAATTGGAAAAACTGCTATTTTTTCTAGTGTGTCCTTTTAATAAAAATGATAAGAAGAGGTGATATTTGTTTTCATTCCCCAGTGTTTTTCCAATATTCTCTATAAAATGTACTGGTATCTCCAAAAGCTCTGCATTCTTAATGTGTATATGAATTATTCATGACTATGACTGTATTCCCCTAAATCTTTTTGCACTCCTTATGCTGACTATTTGGATGGGAAAGCTGTTCAGATAAAAATAAGAACTGACCTGAACCTTTTCTTTTCTCCCAAATACAAGTTTTAAAAGTTTGGGAAAGTCAGATTCACTTTTCTTTTACTTGACTTTTTTTTAGTTTAGTCTGCATTGCTACCAGGAAGAATGTTGACTCATAATACACTGAAAATAAAGGGAAAATCTACTTTCACAAAAACTTCAAGAGATGGAGTATAGCAACAAATCAACTAAAAATGACACAGATCAAAATGAACAAAAAAGGAACAAGTAAATTCATAGACAAAATAATAACTAGAAGCAAGAAGAAAGTTGAAAAAGAGAAGAGCTGACTGAAAACTAAGTGTAAACTTAGAGAAACAAAAGCTATATTGATTCCTGTCTTAATTTTCCACTTTAAAATAAGCATGTTACTACCATTGCTTCAAATATTCCTTGAACACTAAAGAATAGCAAACTCATTTGCTTCCCAAAAATCCAGTGACTCAACAAATCTGAATCTGCTCAATACTAAAACCATTCCTACAAGAGGAACAGGACCTTATCTTCACATCAAGTGACAGTTTCCTTCTTAGTTTCATGTTACATGAATAGTTTAAAAAATGAGGGGCCCGGGAGATAGCATGGAGGTAAGGCAAACGCCTTTCATGCAAAAGGTCATCAGTTAGAATCCCGGTGCCCCATATGGTCCCCCGTGCCTGCCAGGAGCAATTTCTGAGCATGGAGCCAGGAGTAACCCCTGAGCACTGCCGGGTGTGACCCCAAAACAAAAACAAAAACAAAAACAAAAAATTAAACTCTCATTTAAAATATAGCTTGTTCCCTCTTCTCTACCACCAAGCAAATGTAATTAATTAACTCCTTCTGAGATTACTAAACAAGGACAGGAAAGTAGTCAGGCTTACTAAGTTAATGATACTTTCTTCTGGTTTTTTTTTTTTTTTCAATTTATTTTATTGAAAACATTGTGAGTTACAAAGTTTTTCACAGTTGGATTCCTGATATATAGAGAATCAGGCCCATTCCCACCACAAGTGTCGACCTCCCTCCATCAATGTTCCTAGAGTAGATCCTATGTCACCAACCTTTGCCGCCTGGCCTGCCAGTAACACAGGCCCATTCTAAGTTTAGATTGTTAGTTTAAGTTTAGATTGAGTCTCTTGATTCTATTGTTGTTGACTTTGGCTTGGATATTTAGTTCTGTCCTTTCTCTTCCACCAATGCACCTGAGATCATTTGGCCTTTGACTCCCATCCTTTATTTTTTTTACTTACTAGTTTTATAGAAAAATGCAGAAATACAAAGTAAAACAAAGTAATTTGTTTCCCAAATTTCTATGAAAAAGGCGGGATTTTCGTCTGGTTTGTTTTGTTTTGGGAACACTCAGGATCACTCCTGGCAAGCTCAGGGGACCATTTGGGATGCTGGGGATGAAACCAGGTTATCTACATGCAAGGCAAGAACCTTACCCAATGTACAATTGCTCCAGCCCCTAATGATAAACATGATAAAGAGTTATATAAAATAGTTACAAAGCTGCTGTAATGCTTAAATTACTGCATAATAGGAAAAACTATACCCGTGAAGAGAAAATTAAAAGAAAAATATTTTCCATTAACTTAATACGGGGCCAGAGCGGTGGTACAAGCGGTAGGGCATTTGCCTTCAGGGATCTCAAATTTGCTTCCGGGGGGCCAGTTTGCGGCCACCCATGCAACATTTTGTGGCCCTGCCCTAGAGGAATCTTTTTGGTTTTGTTTTGTTTTAGTTGTTTGAGTCACACCCCCCAATGTTCAAGGCTTACTACTGACTTTGCCTCAAGGATCACCCCGACTTTGCCTCCTGCGCCCCCCAGGTAAATCGAGTTTTTGACCCCTGCACGTGCTAACCTAGGATGGACCACATTTCGATACCCCAGTGTCCCATAAGAAATTGCCAAGAACTATTTCTGAGTGCATAGCCAGGAGTAAACTATAAGCGTCACCGGTTGTGTCCCAAAAACAACCAAACACAACAAAACTGTAATAATTTAATACAATTTAAGGAGTCAGAGTGACATGACAGTGCAGTAGATAAGGCACTTGCCTTGCATACTGCCGACCCAGATTCATTCTCCAGTAACCCCTGTGATCCCACGAGCCCGCAGGACAAAGCGTGAGCACAGAGCTGGAGTAAACCCTGGACATTGCCTGTTGTGCCCCTTGCCTCAAAATAAATAAATAAATAAATCTTACAATTTAAGCATTCTTTTTAACAGAGTTAATTTATACTTATACATCACCTTTCATTGTAACATCTTTAAAGTACACTCTCACTATATATTTCAAAGGCATATCCAGGCTCTAGACCACAAATCTAAAGGGTTATTAAATAAAATTAGACTGCATGTCTCAGGTATGGAAGAAAGGTATTTTGAGTTAGAAAATATTTCTAGAATTCCAGCTCTGCTTCTACCAAAATGTATCCCAAGAATCGCATCAATTGTATCAATACTCCAGAAATAAATTATATTGAATATTAGAAACTTTAAGATTGCAGATGAATGTATTGTTCTCCCTTTCAGTCACAGATCAAAAATTGAACACATTAAGTAGTTGAAGTAGCCTATTTTCAGCTACTTAATATGTTCAATATATATTATATATATGTTCAATATATATATTCAATATATATATATTATGTGTATCAGAGGAGTGTGGGGTTGTGGTACTGATCTGTATCAAAGATTTATTTTCCCATTCTTAAATGATAAAATTGCTTGGTGAAATCTACATGTCTTTCTTGGAAGATGGTAGGATACATAGCACATTGGTAGTACCATATACTAACAAGATAAACCATATCAATGAAACTTCATGTAAAAATATCACTGTATATCTAAAATTCAACTAAAAGGACTCTGTAGATTACAATTTTTAATAAAATAAAATTAAAAAATAGCCTGACCTCCCATCTTCTTTTGCTTATTTGGCTCCGCAAAAATCCCTGAGAGAGTGAGTAAATACTGGAGGATGGCATCTCAGACACAAAAGTATAATCTTATACTATGTCTACTATAATGATTTATTAACTCACCTATATATTTGAACTTTCACTAGGAAATTGAATTGGTATTTCAAATAAAATGTTCTGGAATTCTAAAATATTAATAACAGCTAAGGAAAAATACTCACAGAAAATGATGGAAATAGGAGAAAGATTGATAAATCCATTATCTAAGTATCTTATCAAGCAAGATCATGCAAATTGCAGCCTCAGTTCATGCTTCATGTCACCTCATTTTTTTGCTCTCTAATATAATAGAATTTATCGAAGAAAAAAATGTACTGTCCCCAAATTCTGGCAATGTTCTCCCAACCTCAACAACATATGAAATTGTTTAGAGGCTGTCACACTGAAGGAGAGAAATTCTCAAAAATTTTATTGATATCGAGATTTTGATAAACCCTGACCTATAGTAGATAGTTAATTGGGTAGATAGATAGATTTATAGATAGCTACATAGATAGATATAGATAGATAGATACATAGATATAGATAGATAGAGATAGATGATAGATAGATAGATAGATAGATAGATAGATAGATAGATAGATAGATAGATAGATAGATAGATAGATAGATAGATGGACTGACTGCTGTTAGATACGTGGGATTATTCTATAATTACTCATTTACATTTCTACTCCCTCCCTACAGAACTCAGACACTGAAGTTTATCATGAACAGAGAATCTGTTTTATACCATATCTTTGGGAAAATTATGATAACATCTTGAAAATCCTGCATCCATTCAGCATATTTATCTGAGTCCAAAAAATTTAGTCCTTTGGAACATAAAAGCCCAAATCAGGGTGCCGGAATGATAGCACAGCGGTGGGGCGTTTGCCTTACACGCGGCTTATCTAGGAAGAAGCTTGGTTTCATCCTCCGGAGTTTAATATGGTTCCTAGAGCCAGGAGCAATTTCTGGGCGCATAGCCAGGAGTAACCTCTGAGCTCACAGGGTGTGCCCCCCCAAAAAAAAGCCCAAATCAGATCTCAATATGGTTTCACATCACCACTTACCTTTTTATTTATTTTTTTTAAGAACCACACATTCAGTAACTATTGGGATAGCCAAGAATTTCTCCCCTAAATGCTGAAGCAGATTCAGTGACATTTGTGACTCTATTTTGGAATAAAACCTTCAATAAAGGAAGCACTTTGCATTTTAGATGTTAAATTTAGCATACTAGGGAAGTAGGTGCAGAGTAGGTTTTATCTTTTCAGACATGTCTGCCATAGCTCTATTTGAGAAATGTCATATCATAGTGGGAGGTCTTTGCATTTCCTTTGAATGGGAAAAATTACCTGAGTAGGTGGCACCCATAATGCCATCGTACATTCAGTCTGAATTCCTACCAGGCAAAACACATATGGCAAATTCTGATACAATTTTCCCCTCAAAATTATGCTTTCTATTTGTATTCTCCCAGAATTATAATTTTATGAGACTGCATAGTACCCCAAAGATATCAGGCATTCTATAGAACCAGTACTGATACCAGCTCCAGCTAGCATTCATTATTGACTTTAAACTATTATTCAACTCAATAAAAATGCAATAATGTCATCAGAATACTTAAATGTCTTTTGATGTATTCATCTTTCCTGGCTATCTCCAAGTGGAAGCAATTCATAGGAAAACTTTAGCTCTTTTCTTTGTGTATTTCATATTTCCCTTTATTTTCTCAGATTATCAATATTTCAGACATCATTCTTCATTACACATATACAAAATAATTCTCTATTAAACAATTTACTAATAGCAGTCTTCATCAATTATGACATTTAGAAATACATTAATATGTTGTCTTTACTTTTGAACATTTTATATTCTTGGGGTGAGCTTGACATATATATGTTCTGAAATATATATACATTATCTGAGATAATACATTTTATTATTAATACTAAATTTCTAAAATATTAAAATCACTGAGGACATAACTTAGTGTGCAAAGATTTGAGAAATATGAGGACTAGCCAGGAATATATCATCACTATATTTTATTGATGACACTATACAGGTCTACTTTGTCCTGGCATAGGCAAAATAATTTGGCAACATTTGAAGAAAATTTGTAGTTTTTACATTTTAATCAGTAGCAAAGTTACAATTTTAAACAATGGAAGTATCTACATCTATTTCTCTCTTTCATCAATTCTGGGATTCATTCTCTGTGACTTATATTAAATATGTTTCTCCCAATAAGGTAATCATTACCTTATTATTGCATACTGGTTCTATTACTATTTATATTTGTCTTAAGTTCTGGACACAGCAAAACTACAACTATTATTCATTTACTTGTCTCTGTTTCTCTTTCCCACTAGAATATATGTTTATATAAGTATTGGGATAAGCTTTATTTATGTATCTCTAAAGTGATTTGCAGAGTTCAATTGGCTCACATTCAATACATTAGACTCAATGAGTGGAGAATTTTGCTTACATATGAGTTATAGCCTTCCATTTCGGTTGATGATTAAATGTTCAATTTTTTTAGATTTATACAAATAGATATTTCTTTCAAATTAATGCAACATGAAACCTATAATCCTACATACATGTATATAAATTCTATCTTATTCTATAGTTAAATAATGGCACATAATTATTCTGCTTCCATTTCCCAAAATATATTTGAATCTATTTCTAATTTATACATATTTTAATAGTAACAAAAGCTATGGCTCTTTAAAATAATCTGTGAATTAAATCTTATTAGCTACACTTGAATTCTGTGGAAACTATTTAACAAGTGAAGAGATATAAAATTGACTCCCAAAGATCATGGATGAGGAGCAGCATGAAATGGGTGGGTACTTGGGTGGCTGTTTAGAGAAAGAGAGGAGATATAGAATAGAATGAAAATGTGTGTGTGTGTGTGAGAGAGAGAGAGAGAGAGAGAGAGAGAGAGAGAGGAGAGTGAGAGAAAAAGAGAGAGAGAGAGAAGGGGAAAAGAGAGAGAGCCTCCATCTATAAAGGTAACTCTATTACATGTACTACAAGAATGCTGATCATTCCTCCAAATAATGACCTTCAGTGCTCTAGGAGATGATCTTTGCCATTCATCAATTGGGTGAACAATGCTACAGCCAGTGGTTCCCATTGTTCTGATGCATTCTCAGAAGTAGTGCAGGAAAGAAGTCTACCAGGGTAAGACCTGCGATGTCGAATCCTCCATTTTACAAATGATCAAAATAACACAAAATGTAAGGTTTTTTTTCCCTCAGATTGCTTGTAGAATTAGTGCTGACTATAACATTAGAGTTTTTGAAACATGCCATTATGGTGACATAAAGCTAATGCCCAAAAAGTATGAATTTAATCATAGACTGTCAATGCAAAAAATAAAGATTAAAATAAATCTGGGAACTGGTAAACAAATAGTGAGAGAAAGTTATCCTGTCTCTCAGAACATTGCTTACAAGAAACCATGGTGATTCTCTTTTGATAAGAACAAAGTTGGTGCCATCTCTTCATTTACAAAACAAAAAAGAAACTTGTTTTTTTAATAAGGCAGTGCTGGCAAATTTTCTTATATCCAAGGAAGCAATTCAGTGAAATTGTACTCAGTAACCAAGGCCCAATTTCCATTGCACAGCTATATAAAGCATAAAAGTTAATAGCATGTTGGGAAATATTATTAATGAATTTTATTATTGAACATAATTTTCCAAATTAGGCTCTAATTACTTGGTAGTTTAGAGAAAATACTGAATATACACAAATATACAGCTTGAGTTAGACAAATTACTTGAGGGTTAGAATAAAACTAAGAAAAGCAGACATGGTCATATGTCAAGAGGCAAATCAAACATGATTAAAACTAGACCTTTAATCCTAAAACCAGTTCAATTTCTCATTTTTTGTGGAACTAGATATACATTTATAACTTTGTATATTTTGTTAATTATTTCCTTTATTGTTACATAGTTCTTCATAGAAAAAAAGAAAAGGCAATAATGAAGCCTCAGATAATTCTCATCTATTTTGTGAATAATAGGCAATCTGTAATATTTGAAATATCTATCTCAGGTACACTTTTTGTAAAGATTTACTTGATTGCTCCAATAAAGCATTTAATTCTATAGTAAATATGGAGAATTTCTTTCTTCTTTCATTTTAATTCCTTCTTTATTTTATTTATTTATTTATTTAGTTAGTTAGTTAGTTAGTTTTTGGGCCACACTCAGTGATGATCAGGGATTTCTCCTGGCTATGCACTCAGAAATCGCTCCTGACTTAGGGGACCATGTGGGTCTCCAGGGATCAAACCTAGGTCCAACTTGGGTCAAGCATGTGCAAGGCAAGTGCCCTACAACTGCACTACCACACTAGCCCCACTTTCTTCTTTTCTTTTCCTTCCTTTCTTTTTCTTTCTCTCACTCTTTCTTTCTCTTACTCTTCCTCTTTTCTTTCTTTTTCTTTCTTCTTCCTTCCTTCCTTTCTTTCCTTCCTTCTTTCTTCTT
>PVKC010030506.1:0-14802 GCA_004027635.1 Crocidura indochinensis | reverse complement strand
GGTTTTAAATTATACTAGATGATTATTCCTTCTCTTCCTATAGAATGACCTTTCTCAAGAGTATAATATTCCGGGGCAGGGTGGTGGCGCTGGAGGTAAGGTGCCTGGCTTGCCTTGTGGTAACCTAGGACGGACCGCGGTTCGATCCCCCGGTTCCCCATATGGTCCCCCGTGCCTGCCAGGAGTGACTTCTGAGCACATAGCCAGGAGTAACCCCTGAGCGACACCGGGTGTGGCCCAAAAACCAAAAAAAAAAAAAAAGAGTATACTATTCCTATGCATACAATTAAACAACTACCTGAAAGTTTTGTACCCATGAGCATTGATCTGTTTAGAGAAAAAAAGGGCTAGAAAAATTTTTTCTGTTTTTTTTATGAAGTTTTTGAATGATTCTTGCAGTAAAAAGAAAATAAAGGTATCTTTACTAAACTATATTCCAATATGCTTTTACATAATAGTAAAAACATTAGCATTATATAAAATGTTCATGAAAAATAGAAAAATATTACAATAAGTTCTTATAAATTATTAAATTGTAAAAATATGGGCACTGATCTAAGAATGATGTTGATTGTGCTAAGGTTTAGGATCTGTTTAGATCAGGACTATTCCATGAGGAAGGGGAAATTGATGAAAATTACTTAAAAAAATTCTATATTCTAGGACCGGAGAGACAGTGGGTAAATCACTTACCATTTAGCCATGCAGCTGGCCCAGTTCAATCCCTGGTACCACATATTATTCTTAGAGCCTCCTCAAATAACTAGACACAGAGCTATGCATAAGTCTTAATACTTTACAGAAAGAATTTCTAGGAATGTTAGTCAAACAAACTGGTTCTCTTGCACCGATGTGTAAGGATAGATCTAACTCCTACATTTAACAACATTGAGGAGACTCACTGTAACAGACACAGAAATAATTAAAGGGAAAGATAAGTATTCATTTAATGTGATTAAAAAATTGACAAGTAAATCAAAATGCAATATGAAATTATTCTCTAAAAATGAAAGTATGTATTTTTCAGCAAAAGCCCTTTTTAAAAATCTTAGGCCAGGCAGAAAATACATTAACTTATTTGGCAGCTCAATAATATAGAAAAAATGATAAAGTACACATATAAAAGAGCTTTAATAAATACTTACAAATAAAATAATTATAGGGGATAGGACATTTGCCTTACAAAGTCAATTACTGGTTCTATTCTCATCAACACATAGCCCATATGATCCCCAGAGCCTCACAGGAGCAATCCCTAAGCCAGTGTCAGGAGTAAACCCAGAGCACATTGGTTGTGTTAGACCCATATGTAAACCTACCCCAATAAAACAATGATGATACCTTCTCATCCAAAATACTGTCATTAGCTAAACATGTTTCAAACAGCAGTGATTTAAATAAATCAAATCTACGATTTCTGTCTTGCCTTATAAACAATGCAAACCTTGATATTGCTAAAGAGGACAAAATTTTACTCAAGTCTTTGAAAGAAGAGATAAATCTATGACTTGGGGATTTAAATGGCATCTTTGTACTTTGACTAAGATGCTACTTATGAATGGTTTAAGATTTTTAAGGATCTAAGCACCCAGGCTAAAGATACCTTGATGTTATGAGTTATCATGTAAAGTATAAAGTAAATGTTATTTCATTTTATTCCTAATTTTAAAAGAATGTATTTATTTAAACAACATAACTACAGACACGTTTGTAGTTAGGTTTTAGTTATCAAAAAATTGACAGCTTCCTTTACCAGTGCAGACTTCCCATCATCCATGTCCCCCCTCTTCTCTCTCCTCCCCCACCACCTGCCTGTATTTGAGATAGGCATTCTACTTCTCACACTCATCAACATTGTCATGGTAGTTGTTAGTGTAGTTATTTCTCTAACTCTTTATGGTGAGCTTCATATTGTGAGCTGGTCCTTCCAGTCCTCATTTCTATTTTCTCTGAGTATTAATATTATATCTTCTTGTAGTTTTTCTTAAATCCCATATTTGAGTGAAACTATTCCATGTCTATCTCTTTTCCTCTGACTTTTTTCACTCAGCATAATAGTTTCCATATCCATCCATATATAGGGAAATTTCATGACTTCATTATCCTGACGGCTGCATAGTATTTCATTGTATATATGTACCACAGCTTCTTTAGACACTCATCCTTTTTCAGGTATCTGGATTGTCCAGATGCTGGCTATTATATATAGAGCTGCAATGAATGTAGTTGTGCAGAAGGCATTTTTGTATTGTGTTTTTGTATGTTCCTGGAGTATATCCCTAGAGTGGTATAGCTAGAAAACATGGAGCTCAATAGCCATGTTTTTTTTAAAAATCTTCATATTTTTTTATAATGGCTAGACTAGATGGAATTCCCACTAGCAGTAAATGGAAGTTCCTTTCTCTTCACATCCCTCCAGCACTGATTGTTCTTGTTCTTTGTAACTGATGTGTGCCAGTCTCTGTGGCATGAGATGGTATTCATTGTTGTTTTGATTTGCATCTTCCTGATGAATAGTGATGTGGAGCATTTTTTCATGTGCCTTTTAGCCATTTGTATTTTTTAATGAAGAAGTGTCTATTCATTTATTTCCCCAATTTGTGATGATGGTATTAGATGTATTTTTCTTGTTAAGTTTGTAAATCAGTACCTTGTATATCTTAGATATTAGCCCCTTATATGATAGGTATTGGGTGAATATTTTCTCCCATTCTGTGAGTGGCTCACATTTCCCCAGACATACAATCAATTAATATTCAATAAAAGGGCAAGAAATGCAAAATGGAGCAAGGAAAGTTTCTTCAACAAGTGATGTTGGAACAACTGGTCAGCCACAGGCAAAAAAAGCAAACTTGGACCTACATCTAACAGCATACACAATGGTCCAATCCAAATGGATTAAAGACCCCAAACCACAAGGTATATAGAAGAAAACATACTTAAAAAACTCCATGACACTGAGACTAGAGGTAGAGATAGCATGGAGGTAAGGCGTTTGCTTTTCATGCAAAAGGTCATCGGTTCGAATCCCGGTGCCCCATGTGGTCCCCTGTGCCTGCCAGGAGCAATTTCTGAGCATGGAGCCAGGAGTAACCTCTGAGCACTGCCGGGTGTGACCCAAAAACAAAAACAAAACAAAACAAAAAAAATAAGTGGAAGTGGGGATAAACCAATGGGACTATATTAAGCTGAGAGGCTCTGCATCTCAAAAGAAACAGTGACTAGAATTTTATTGATTTTTTTGACTTTTCCTCCTGGGCTGCAAGTTTAACTGAACTTTAATGATAACAACTCTTCTCTTTTTCTCACACCATGAATAGGGTTCTTGAAATGTTCCTAAGAATGCATCAAGGCTTACATATCAGCAAGATGAGTGGGACTATGCATTCCTACATTCATCCTAAAAGAGACTATTTAATATCTCACATACCAGCGGCATGATTCTCACAGCAGCAAAAAAAAAAGATACAATAATAGAAAAGGTCTATTTTATTCTTTATCAAATTCTCAATGTGATGCTGAATAAAGACAGCAAAACTGAAGAAACTTCATTACGATTTTGTTTGAGACATGGAAGAGTTCACCCTTTTTAATTTAACTAATAAATGAGTTCACTGATTTTAATTTCTCCTTTCCTTTCCTGTTGTTATTGTTTAATGAAAAAATGCAAGCTTTTGTCCATGCTTTCAAAATCAATTGTGATATTCAGTGTCACCATACATTCATGGCATGCCCAATATTCCCAAACAACAAAGCAACCTACATCATACTCACCTTGTGGGATAAAACAGGAGGTGAAACTGGCATCATATTTGTAGGATGGATAATCTTTTGTCGAGCTGTTCATTGTGACCATGCTTTCCTTTGAATGTAAATATACTGTACATACAAAATTCAGAGGGATTTAGGTACTAATGACTCATATCATTCTCCTCTAAGTGTTTGTTCTTATATGAATATATGCTAGTGCTGAGAAAATGTGAATCCCTTCCTGTCACTAACAGAGTCTCAAGATCAGTAAACAAATTAAGAAAATATTTATCCTTAAACAAAATCAATTAAGTGAGACAATATGTGGCCAAGCACTCAGTAGGCCCTACTAAAACTTCTTTAGCTATTCTAACATGTCTTTTCTTGCTTTTCTTTCTCTCTCTTTTTTATAATTATCATCTACACATTACTTTCTTAAAAATTATAGGAAATTTCAATGAAAAATACTTGGTATTGTGAGTGAGATTAAATAGGACTTTTAAGTAAAGAATTTGATTAAAGGATTCAGTCTTTTTGAATTAAACAAAAATCAATTGTAGTAGATAAAATGCTGAAAACTAGTGCTATTCAGTTATTCAATTTTCACATTGTAAATGATATGGATTTAATGTCTCTGGAATTTAATAAGTAGCCTTAATCATTGTTAAATGAGATATTAAATACATCTATTTTATTAAAAATGACATAATAAAATAAATTAATTCTTGACACAAAAAGGAAAGTGTGAAGAGCAGATAATTCATAAAATAAAAAATATTTGTTGGTAATGGAGTGATGATACAGCAGGTAGGGCTCTTTCCTTACATGAGACTAACCTGTGGGGAGATCATGGACATTCTGTATGGTCCCTCGAGCACCATAGGGAGTAATTCTCGAGTGCAAAAACTGAGCATCATGGTTCAGATTTGCTGTAGATCTTCATTTTAAAAGTTCATATCCTTTCTTTGAAAGATGTTTTGAGCATAAGATTTTACTGGGCTTATAATTTCATCTTTTTTGTTTTAATTTTATCTTTTTTGATATTTATATCTCTTTTAATTAGGTCCTGTTGTTTAATCCCTTTTTAAAGAAATAAGTATCTTCTTGGTGTATTTATTTATATCTTGGTTCAAGGGCCATACCTTGTGCATCATTGAGTGTTCCCTGATATCTTCACCCCCAAAGAAAATAATTGTATCCTAGGGTACTAGAAAGATGGTAAGATTTTTGTCTTTCATGCAACCTACCTAAATTCAATCTCCAGCACACAATCAGTATGGTTCCCTGTTTCTACCCAGAGTGATATCTTGAGTGTTGAACAAAAAATAAGCCCTGAATATTATGAAGAGTGGCCCTAGTACAACAAAACAACAACAACAACAACAACAAAAATACTTATTTAAAAAGTGATTAAACACCAGAACTTAATTATAAGAAATATTAACATAGAAATATAATTATAAACCCAATAAGATCTTGTGCTCAAAATATCTTTCAAAGAAAGAACTTTTAAATCAAATATCTGCAGCAAAAGGCTTTTCAGAATATTTGGAGGTGATGATTGAAATTTGGTCACTCTTAAAGGTTTGGTAAAGCAATTTGCAGACCTAGAGATTTCAGAAAAATTGGGAACTCAGTATTCTTGTGTGTGTAAATGTGGGTATGCATAAGTGAGTGATTGTGAATTACTTGTATAAAGTATACAAGGTTACTTGCATATTTGTAAAGTATAACTTACATAAGTATATTATTCCTGGAGCCTACATTGAGTGTGTCCTATCAATGGTGTCTGAACATAAAGTTGTATTGTAGACAATGTATTGCGACAGGACATTCTCATTTAACAAACACTTTGGACTTATCACCCTATTTGAAGACTGCTGGAATTGAAGTCAATATGTTTTTTACCATGAACAGCTTTAAAGAAATTAGAAATAATAATGGTCACATTAAATAAAGTAGAGTTGCGAGGATGTAGTATGACTATGAAAGAAATAAATGCATTTGGAGAAAGAATAATGAAGATAATGCTCATTAGATGATTCTTGTTTATAATATCTGTTTTCTTTATTACTGATAAATGGCAGGTATTGCAAAAGATCCAAATTGTTAAAGCAATAAAAATGTATTGATGAAAGGGAAAAACAAGCTCAAAATTTACTGGTGGATATTTTCTGTCACATATGACTGGAGATCTGATTAAAAAAATTGTAATGAAGTAGACAGACAGGTAGGTAAGAGCTCCTGCCCCTCAAGGCAAAGCATACTTGAAATGTAATAAAACCAAGAGACATGATTTGAGGAGTTACTTCATCATCAAGTAGAGTCTCAATAGGCTCCACTACAGACCTACCGAAGATTGGACCCCTATGGAGAAAACCTCTATCAGGAACAAAGGGAAGAAATGGAATATTAAAGAAGACCATCAACCAACTCCTAACAACCACACTAGCAGCAGACTTACCTGGGTAGAAAACTCCACAAAATGCTGGTGGAAATTCCATACATGTCAACTGAAAATAAAGTTGGTGTCTTTTGTACATGGCATCCAAGCACTTTTCACTTCAATCTCCCCTCTTGGGATATGGACTTTCCTATTTTAGTGTTGGTTTGTGTACCAGGGTTCTTTCTGCCTTTTTTTAGAAGCCTGAGATCTCTCTCTTAGATCACCTTCTTACAAGACAAACACTGAGGGGCCAAGAGAGATAACACAGCTGTAGTCTTTGCCCTGCGTTTGTCTTGTACACAGCCAACCCCCGAGGGACGGTGGTTTGAATTCCAGCATCCCATATGGTCCCCGAACCTGCCAGGAGCGATTTCTGATATCCGAGCCAGGAGTAACCTCTGTAATCGGGTGTGATCCCCCAAAAAAACAAAAACAAACACACACACACACACAAGCAAAGACAAACGTTGCTTATTTTTAAAAGCAAAGTAGATAAAAAAAGTTGCAACAACAGCTAGCACTCTGACCTCTTTGAAAACACTTTTTATTGCATTTTTAATTGATTATCTTATTTAAAGGTCATAATTACAATGTTAATAATACAGCTTTTTTTTAATTGTGGTTATTCATGGTTAAGTTTAGGCATACAATGTACAACAACCTTTACAAATGTACATTTACTGCCACCAATATCCCCATTTTCCCTCCCAGCATCCCCTCTACCTACATCTGGAATAGACATTTTTCTTCTCTCTAGCACTCTCTTCCTCTCTCTTCCTTTTTGTGTTCTTATAGACACTGTGGTTTGCAATATTGTTGCAGAAGGGATATCATTCATATCACTTTATTGCCTCTGAACATCCAATTTCTGTCCAGAGTGATCATTTCCAACTATCAATGCGATAGTGGCCCTTTATCTGCCCTAATCTCACTTACCCTCTATTTGCAGCAAGCTTCCTATATGGACTGGTTATTCTGGCCCTTGCTTCTATTGTCTCGACTATAAATATCATACTATCATATTTTTCATGCCACAAATGAGAGTAATATTTCTACCCCCCCCCCGATCCATTTCACTCAACACAATACTTCCCACATCCATGTATAAACAAACTCCATGACTCCAACCCTCCCAACAGCTGTGTACACAAAGACAAAAATCAGGAAACTCCAAACTGATATAACAGATCTGAAAAACACAGTAGCTCAACTGAAAACCTCAATGAATGGCTTTGTCAGCAAGGTAACAGCAGCTGAAGAGAGAATCAGAGTACTGGAAGATGTGATGCAGAAAAAACTCTTTATTCTTTTTATATTAAGTGATATCTTGATAACTGGAATATTGAATTCAAGTCTTTGAACATATTTAATAGTTATTTTCAATATATAACTATAATAAACATATATATCAATTGTATAGTTTTCACAGACACTCTTTGAACAGTCAAAAATGGTCAATTGTAGTGGAAAGAATAAGTGGAAGGCGAGCTCTGTGGAAGCTTTCAAAATTCTTTCTTTTCACTAAATTTGTAAATAAGATTAAGAACATTTATTTGGGAGAATTATATTCATTACTTCTACAAGAATATTCTAAGGACTATCACAAATAGAAATACTGCCTTATAATCATATTTAATTCTTCAATCTTTTTTTCATTTTCACAGAGTATAATTTATAATTTTTAGATTATTGGAAAAAAAGCTATTCTTGTATAAAGTAAACTTAGTGTAATAATGAATAGGTTCTGAGAGTAGATTAGGAGTATATTTTAATTCAAATTTCTTAGAATCTCCCTAATCCCTGTCATTGTCTTTTATACTCATCACCATCGCTGAGAGGTGTAGATGAGATAATAAAACTGGAAAATAAAAAAATTTTGGAGTAATTACCAGTGTTTAGGATTATAAATATTCCAGTATATCTGTTTTTCAAATTGCCATCAGTTTGGATTTAGGCAATAAGATTCATGAAAATGTATTGCTAGTCTATAAGAAGCAACACATTTAAAATTGAGTTCTTCACGGAGAAATACAAAAGCTGGATTCCTTATACTTATACTCTTTATACTAAGGAGTCCACACAAAACCAAAAAGAGGTCAAAGAATGAATGACCTGAGGCCATAAGGGATTGCCTCAATTGAGACCATCAATGCCACACAATATTGCCTCCCTTAAAAAAAATTCTGAGATGTAATTTATGTATTTAAAGTCTTTATGACATAGGCTGTATTTATTCTTCATCAAGCAGCAAATCCATGCTTAATTTTTTCTCCATTTCTTATTCTGCTTTGTTTGTCATGCTCATCTGAGAATATACTCTCAGTATGTCTGAGCTTGATTTTATAAAAACCTGGCATTGGATTTTAGAAAAATTGACCCAAGCCATGCATGATAATAAGCCCTGTTTATTTCCTTAAGTATTTTATTTTTATCTTTATTTAAAATTAATTTTTTTCCATACAATATACCAATAACCAACTGCTCACCATTATATATACATTTCCTTCCACCAATGTCCCCAGTTTTTCTTTGACCCAGCCTTCCACTATAGTAAACAGTTTTATTTTTCTTCCTCATATCTTTTAGGCACTGTGGTTTTCAGGACTGTTAGTGAAAAGGTACCATGTATATCATTTACCTCCTTCAGCACCCAATTCATGACCACAGATATCATTTCCAACCATCAGTATCATACTTGTCCCTTCATTCTTCTAGTTGTACCATATTCCCACCTTTGTGAAAAGCTTCATACCATGCATCAGTACTCTTATGGCCTTAGTTTCAGCTTTTGGGTAATATTCTCATTATTGTTTTTTTTTTTCTTTTGGTTTTTGGGCCACACCCGGTGACACTCAGGGGTTACTCCAGGCTATGCACTCAGAAGTCGCTCCTGATTGGGGGACCATATGGGACACCGGGGGATCGAACTGCGGTCTGTCCAATGCTAGTGCAGGCAAGGGAGGCACCTTACCTTCTTTTTTTTTTTTGGCTTTTTGGGTCACACCCGGCAGTGCTCAGGGGTTACTCCTGGCTCCATGCTCAGAAATTGCTCCTGGCAGGCACGGGGGACCATATGGGGCACCGGGATTCGAACCGATGACCTTTTGCATGAAAGGCAAACGCCTTACCTCCATGCTATCTCCCGGGCCCCCCGCACCTTACCTTCAACCCCTGAGCATCACCAGGTGTGCTCCCCCAAATAAAATAATTCTTCCAAGATGAATACACTGAAACACAAAAAAATTCAATAATGCTAGGATATAAATGAGCAACATATGGAATCTGATACAGCTGTATAAATGTTTGTGCTTTACAATTTTAACAATAATACAAAGAATTTAGTTTATTTTTGTACATGTGTTTTCAAGATACCTATTAATACCTTTCCATCTGCTTGCATTTTGTGTTATGATTTTATGCTGAAAAAATGTTAATATTTGCTAAAATGCTGTTTGTGCATTATCTTTAGGAATTCTCCAAGCTCATATGAATAGATATTTTAAAGAACCTTTATAGACAAATAAAAATGAAGACGTTCAAAATTATAAACTAATTTAAATAATAGACTATTATTTTAATTTTAAACTAATTAAAATATAAAATAAAATTATTTTAATCAAATATTCAGACTTAAAAATAATTTTCTCTGTGATATTTTAGATCTTAACTCTTGTTTTTTGTTTGTTTGTTTTTGGTTTTGGGGTCGCACCCAGCAGCACTCAGGGGTTACTTCTGGCTCTATACTCAGAAATCGCCTTGGCAGGTTCAGGGGACGATATGGGATGCTGGGATTCAAACCACTGTCCTTCTGCATGCAAGGAAAATGCCCTACCTCCATGCTATCTCTCTGGCCCCTTTAGTCCTTAACTCATTTATTTATATTTTTAAATTGTCACTATACAGGTGTGACTTTTATTTAGTAAAACACACATATATTGTGTATATGACAAAATTTATTGATCTGAATATATGTACCTGTATATATGCCATATTTAAAATGGCATAAAAACACTTCTTCACAAACACTACTTGATACCTCTAATAATCGCACTTCTTGTTTTTTTCTGTGCCTCATATCTTCTGTATTTAGGAAGTACATTTTTTATTTTTATAGGTTAATTTTGCATATTCTAATATAATGTGTTAATGGAATCATGTAGAATATACTTAATTTCCTTATACCTGTCATACAAAATATAACATAATATTTATCTTTTAAATATGTTTTATCATTGTTTTAATGACATTACATTGTTTGATTAACACATATCAATTTTTCCATTTATCTGGTAGTTTGGGTTGTTTCCAGGGTCTGACTGTACTAAAAGCAGATGCTTTATGTATGAATGCACAGATTGTTTATTAGTGACATTTATTTTCATTTTCTAGTGATTTTCTGATGTAACTTGTAGAATCTTTTTTTTCTTAGCTGGTTCATCAAGTGGTCAACATATATATAAAAAGTGGTGCATTGTGATTTTTATTCATTTGTTCTAGATACCCTTTATTTCACTTTTGAGAAACAAGATTTGAAAGAAAGAATCCTGCCTTAGATATGGTTCATTGCTCTTTTTAAAAAATATTTAAGTACCTTGATTACAGACATGATTGTAGTTGGGTTTCAGTCATATAAAGAACAAATGCCTTCACCAGTGCAACATTCCCATCATTAATGCACCCAACCTTCCTCCCCACACCTTGCCTGTGTTTGAGACAGGCATTCTACTTTTTTCACTTATTGACATTGTCAGTGTAGTTATTTCTCTAACTGCATTCACCACTCTTCATTGTGAAATTCATATCATAAGCCAGTCCTTCCAGTTCTCTTTTTGATTGTCTCTGGGCATTAATACAATAATGTCTTTTATTTTTCTTAAAACCCATAGGTGAATGAGACTATTCTGTGTCTATCTCTCTCCCTCTGACTAAGTTCACCAGCATAATAGATTCCATGTACATCCATGTATAGGAACATTTTATGACTTCATCTTTCCTGACAGCTTCATAACACTGTTCTGTTTCATTTTTTTTTATTTCTCTCCCAAATACTCCTGCTTGAGACCATTTATATGTAATCTCCGTGACTAAAAACTGTCCTACTGTTCTGGGTCAAAATATAGAAATTTTCTTGAAATAAAAATTGCTATTTGAAACGGTACCTTTGTAAACAAAGTCTTGTCTACTCTAAAACTTGTCGATAGAATTTTGAGGCATGCTATGAAATAATATAGCTTATTCCTTCACAATAAAATTGGTTAAGTCTATTGACAACTTTAAAAAAGAGGTCATTTTTATGTTATTTTTTCTGCTGAACCTGTCAAAGAACAATCCTTATTCTGTTGTCATTTCTCGGTCAACTGTGAGCAGTATCATCAATTTTTGTTTCACTGTAAGAAATTGAGAAAGCTGTGATTAGAAAATTTAGTTGCTTTTTGTCATCAGTTGAACTCTAATGTTTGGGATGGAGAGATAGTACAAGATTAAAGATAGTTATCTTGCTCAGAGTCCATCAAAGTTCCTTCCCATACTACAGTGGCATGAACTCGGAGCTTAGTGTCCCCTAGGACAACTAGATAGAACCATACAACAAAAAACAAATAACCAAAAGCAAACAAAAGAACAAAATAAAACAACACAGTTCAAGACCTAATAATAGTCACTTTTTGATCATTTGGTGAAGTTAGTTAATAATTTATTATAACTATGTGCCTTGAACTTAGATTTTTGCAATATGTAATAATAAGTAAAATAGCCTTAAATTGTTATTGTAATAGTACTGGCTGGGATGTAACTAGATGGAAGTGTTGATGCTTTGCGTGTGTGAGGCTCTGTTTTGGATCCCTGAAACCACAAAACATTTACTTAAAAGCAAAAATGAAAAATGAAAAATCTTTTAGATGCATATTCAGGTTAAAAATGTTTGGTCCAAAAACATCTTTTGGGAGAGATTGGGATGAAGGTGATGCCTATCTGAGCTTACTCCTGACTCTGACCTCACAGTTCACTATTGGTAGATAATGATCATCACAGATCATTTGTAGCCCAGGGATAGAATTAAAGTCAGACATATGCTGCTATCTACTGTGCCCTATATTGCTACAAATGTGTATCTCAGCTTACTGATTATATCTGGTATTCTCACTTTACTCCCAATGTAGTCTTCATTTCTTTATCTGAAATTTAATAAATGATTTGCAACTAGAAATAAATTTAAGTAGAAGCAAAACAAAATAAAAAAGGAAGTGCAAAACATTTATAAGTGAAATGTTGAGCAGCACACAAAATTGTGTTTCAGATTCACTGAGTTTGGAAAGTACTTTTCTTTCTTTTCTTTTTTCTTTTTTTTATTTATGGTTGACACACTGAGTGATACTCAGGGATTTCACTTCCAGCTCTACAGTCAGGAATCCGTGCTTGCTATACAATGAATTGGATATTAATAATCAAATTCCAGCTGACTACCTGCAAGAAAAGAGCTCTAACCATTGTCTTTCTCCTTAACTTATTTATTTTTAATTACTTGTTCAAAGAGAATCTCAGACTTTCACTGTATTAAAAAAATTGGTATTCACTAGAGTGTTAATCTATTTGCAATCGTATAGTCAACAAAAGAAAGAAAACTAGTGTTGTATTTCTATATGTGTTTGTTGGGGGACAGGATGAGAGAGAAATAGAGAGAAAGGAAAAGGGAGAGAAGAGAGAAACAGAGCTTTTTACTGGTCAGGTATGAATTAGAATTGTGCAAGATTCTCTCCATATAGTCAAAATATTTTTTTTTGTGTTTTTGGGTCACACCCGGCAGTGCTCAGGGGTTACTCCTGGGTCCATGATCAGAAATTGTCCTGGCAGGCACGGGGGACCATATGGGGCACCGGGATTCGAACTGATGACCTTTTGCATGAAAGGCAAATGCCTTACCTCCATGCTATCTCCCGGGCCCCCAAAGTATTTTTAAGAATGAATCATAAATACTTTTATGTCACATTTGTTTGCAGTATAATAATTTCTATTTTTGTTTAGTATAACTTACTTAGCTAAAAGTATTACTATTTTAAGATATATTTGTATGGCAAAATTAACATGAAATATTTTATTTTATTTTTGTTTTGTTTTGTTTGTTTTTAGGCCACACCTGGTGATTGCTCAAGGGTTACTTCTTGCTATGCAGTCAGAAATTACATGACTGAAACCCAACTACAATCATATTTGTAATCAAGGTGTTTAAATAAAGATATTAATAAAAAAAAGAAATTGCTTCTCGCTTGAGGGACCAGGTGGGACGCTGGGGAATTGAACCACGGTCCATCCTAAGCTAGCGCAGGCAAGACAGACACCTTTCCGCTTGCTACACTGCTCCAGTCACAATTTGAAATATTTTAGTAAGGGGCTATAAGATAACATTTAGGTAAGGAGTATAGAACAGTATTTAGAAAAAAATAGTGGCATTTAAGTAAAGAGCAGTAAAGTGACCTTTAATAATGGTAACATGATATTTTATTTGTTCTATAATAATAAAATTTCAAAACATGATGTAAATCAAATAAAGAGAAAATTAACATTATAACTTCCAATTTTTCACTATACATTTATTTTATTGCACTATTAATAAACCATAAAACATCTCAGCAAATTCCAAATGTATGAAATGCTCCCGATCATGTAAGAAATAAGCTAAAATAAAATAACAAGACACATTGAACAATACAATTTTAAAATGCCAAAATGTTTGGAATTCACGTCCTTTAAATAATTCTCTCATATTTTGATAGCATGGAGGTAAGGAGTTTGCCTTTCATGCAAAAGGTCATCGGTTCGAATCCCGGTGCCCCATATGGTCCCCCGTGCTTGCCAGGAGCAATTTCTGAACATGGAGCCAGGAGTAACCCCTGAGCACTGCTGGGTGTGACCCAAAAACCAAAAAAAAAAATAGTTCTCTCATATTTTGAATTTTTTCTTGGGTCACTCCTGACAGTGCTTAAAGGCCACAATAGGGATATTGCTGGAACTGACTGTGGTATTTAAATTTAAACAGGATCAAGATTGCAACTACATGCTATGCAAGTCCCTTAAACTTTGTGCTAATATTTAATCCTATTTTTTATAATATCTCTATAATCTTATGTTTAATTTTAATTTTGTCTCTTATCCTTTTTTTGCTCTTATTATTACAGGGGGATATATTTCTATTATAAGAAGTCACACCCTTCATGTTTCAGATATGCCTGGCTATGGTGTGTCCAGAAATAACTTTCAGCAGAAGGGATCACAGACAACAACTCCCAGGCTTAAACAGTAGAGCTTAAAGGATCATGCTCAGTTCATGTAGAAACACTGGGTACTAAATTCACAAATTTATTCTTGTAAGGAAAGAGTTCCCGAGAATTGCATTAATTCTTAATGATCCTTGACTTGTATATTATTAGAAGAATACTGACTTAAATTTTACTTTAAAAAATTTTCAAATTACAATGTTTTAGTAAATGCATCTCTTATTTGAATGTTTTAGCAGAAGATTTAGAGTATATTAAAATGTATAGACTCTGTTGAATTTGTATTTTCATTTGCTTGGCCAATGGCATTGTATTCCTAAGATGCCTCTAGCTTCA
>PVKC010030505.1:0-14802 GCA_004027635.1 Crocidura indochinensis | reverse complement strand
GAGTATTGTTTTGTGTTTTTTTTTTTCCAAGTATTGAGGACTGGAGTGATAGTACAGTGGGTAAGTTGCTTACCTTGGATGTGATCAACCCTGGAATCCTGGGCATCATATATAGTCCCTGAGTACAGCCAGGAGTGATTCTTAGCCCTGAGTGCAAAGCTAGGAGTAAGCCCGTTATTGGGTATGGCCCCCAAATAACAACCATAACAAAAATCAAGTATTCATGTTGAGTTAATGGCTTTATTATTTGATTTAAATAGCTATGATATTTGTAATCTGAAGACCTGAAAGATTCTAGTTAGTAGGATTATGTCTTGTTGCTTCTTTGTTTACACATTTCTCTATTAACTTAAATAATTTGTAATTTTACATCTGTGCAAGTATTGTCGAGAAAGTATTTACTTCATGTAAACTAATACCAAAATGGAAAATTATTATATTTGATATAATTTGAGTCCATGCTTTTACATATTACCCAGCACATGTTTTGATGTCTTTTCAGCAGAGAATGTAAATAACTGGTAATTTGTTTTCCAGTTCATCTGTATTCATGTGATATAAAACTGTACAATTAGGAAGGTGTTATAAATAGTATATGGTGAAAGAAGACAAACTTACTCATGTTTCCAAGACTTTATAGCATATGTGCAGCAGAGTTTTGCTACTCTTTAATTTTGTCTTTTGGGCTAACCAGCTGACGCCCAGTTGAAAAGAGTTGTGTTCTTATGAGGCCACAGAAGCCTTAATGTTCAGTCTGCAGCTCCCTCAGGTTTTGGAGAACTCTGTGTACTATCAGCAGCTTCTGTACCCGCCCTCTATTGCAAACGCTCATCTATCAAACTTGAGACTGAGAGTGAGGGAGAGGAAGCTTCCCGATAAACATACAGCAGTGCCTAAACAGCTAATCACTCTAGGCTTCCGCTTCCAGGCCCTATAATTAGAAGTCCTTCTTTTCCTTGTATTTCCCAATGACGCAAATTCTTTTTGTGGCTTGGCACCTCATTTGGGGCGTGGGTTTAGTTTATGGCCAGGCTACAGTCTGGTTTAGTCTTCTGATGCTGCATAAATAGTTCTCAAGCCACAGTCTACTTGGTACAAGTTTTTCCTTTTATGTATATCTGCCTTTAAACTTGTTTTCTAGAAAAAATATAAAAGGTTGTCATTTCCTCTAGCTGAATGTATGCAAAAGAGGAAATTATAAATTAGAAGAAAGCATGCATTGTATGATACTGGGCAGTTTCTCCTTCCTCTGCTCCTTCAATATTTTTTATTTAAATTTTTTCCCAAAGAGACTTATTGCCCAATTATACAACTCATTTTTGCCTGAAGCAATGGGAAAATCATTTGAGATAAGATACATAAAAGACAATAAGGATATATTTTCAGTAGCTATTTTGAAATTTGAATTTGTTTTACATATTGTAGGACTGAACAGATGTGAATGTCAAATTGAAAAGCTCAGAGCATATTGAAAAGTGTTCACCTGTGATTTTCACTCACATGCAAGAGAATAATAGTCTAATAATAGTAGAGACTTTGCTTATGTGAGTTAAATGTTGATATAATTTTAAAAGTTATTTTAAAAGCTTATCTTTGGCAGGTGAGTAATATATTTATATTATAAATGTATGTCCATCAGATATCCTGTCAGGATATTTCTATTGAGTTGTCAAGTGCAGAAAATAACTTTGTTGTGGGAAGGTCATATCAAAATATAGAGGTGGGGGGCCGGGCGGTGGCACTGGAGGTAAGGTGCCTGCCTGCACTAACCTAGGACGGACCGCAGTTCGATCCCCCGGTTCCCCATATGGTCCCCCGTGCCTGCCAGGAGCGACTTCTGAGCAAATAGCCAGGAGTAACCCCTGAGCGTCACCGGGTGTGGCCCAAAAACCAATATATATATATATATATATATATATATATATATATATATGTGTGTGTGTGTGTGTGTGTGTGTGTATATATATAGAGAGAGAGAGAGAGAGAAAGAGAGAGAGAGAGAGGTGGATATGTGCTAACTCACCAAAAAGGAGTTAAAAGATATACTAACCATGAAAGAGCATCAAGCATTTTTGCCCAATTTAGAAGTTTATTGTTTGAATAACAGCAACATTGAGTAAAGAATGGGAAGTTTGTAAATGACCTCATCACCTATCAGTGCAATTTGGAATAGATTTCAATAAGTGACATATTTCATCACCTGATTGTAGTGTCTTGAAAGTAGCGTTGCTGGCTTTGCAGTCTGACACTTTTTAATTTAGTGAAATGATTAGACCTGTACTTTGTATTTGAAATGGCATTCTCAAATATACTCCACTTTCCACTTAATCCCTATCTTATCTTTGAGTCTAGTTACTTAGTAATCTTACATAATTTTTCATTCAACAAAATTTGTGAGAAGCAACAAACCATTTTTCCTAAGAAAAACAAAATTTGGATCAGAAAGATAGTATAAGGGATATCGCACTTGCATTGCATGTGGCCTACCTGGATTTGATTCTGGAACAACATGTAGTTCCCTAAGCACCACCAGGAATGACTTCTGAGCAGAGGGCCAGGAATAAGTTCTGAGCACAGGTGACCAGAGGATTGTGCAGTGGTTAGGGCACTTGCCTTGCATGTGGCTCATCCAGGTTCCATCTCTAGCATCTTATTTCCCCCAAGCACTACCAGGTGCAGTTCCTTAATGCAGATCCAGAAGTAACTTCTGAGAACTCTTGAGTGTGTGCCAAACCCCCCCCCCCCCAGATGTTCTGAGAACAGTCTCATGTAACTTATCCTCCACACCCCTTCCCATTTGTAAGGAGAATAAAAACGAACACATCAGCAATAGCAGAGCAAGTGGGCCATTTGCCTTGCTCGTGGCTGACTCTGTTTTGATTCCCAGCATCCCATATGGTTCACCAAGCACTGCCAGGAATGACTCTTGAACACAGAGCCAGAAGTAACCCCTGAACACTGCTGGGTGTGGTGCAAAAACAAAAGATAGAAAACAAATGAACACATTAATTTAGGTCTTTTTTATTTTTCTCAAATGTGGGACCACACCCTATGGTATTCAGGACTCTGTGTTTGGGAGTCACTCTCAAAGGTGTTCTAGGACCATCTATTGTGCTGGAGACGGAACTTGGATTGATTGTGTGACTTACTGTCTCACCAGCCCAAACATACCAGTTTGGAACTGTTTATAATTCCTGGAACAACATATAAAAAAACAGGCTGCAATTATTCAAGTTGTGTATAAACAGCCCAGAAATAAGTTATTTAAATCTTTTTTTTTTGGGGGGGGGTCACACCCGGCAGTGCTCAGGGGTTACTCCTGGCTCCATGCTCAGAAATTGCTCCTGGCAGGCACGGGGGACCATATGGGGCACCGGGATTCGAACCGATGACCTTTTGCATGAAAGGCAAACGCCTTACCTCCATGCTATCTCCCGGGCCCCCAAGTTATTTAAATCTTAAGGGTAAAGCAGCAATATAGACATAAGAAACAATGAGACAGACATCATACAATATGGGCTTTCCTTCCTGGGAGCCGGGAGTTTTTGCCATCATGGGGTTTGACAGGCCTCTGCCACGCCAAAGACTTTTTTAACCAGGCCTAGAAGAGGTGTGGCACTTGGGTCACCTCAGCACCCTTCCCCCTCCATCCTCTGGGACTCCAGGACTTCCCCTGGGTCACAAGCCTGGGGAGTCAGTGAGGTGGGTCCCAACGAGGAGCTTAAAGATTACCCCAGGCAAACTATTTCCCACCCTCAGAGAGAGGGTTTGGGTGGGGGTATTGAACTTCCTGGCTTCCAGCTCTTGAAGGATCTCTTTCCTTCCTGGGAGCCGGGAGTTTTTGCCAGCATGGGTAATGGCAGCACAAGAGGTTCTGGCTTCTGGAAGTCACAGGCAACTTTGCTTACTAACCCTGTCCATTGCGAAACCACGTGATGCCGCTAGACAAATATTTGGATATCATTGGGTTTAATCTGTCATTTTTAGAACACCGCCCAGAAGCTCATTTCATTCCTTTACTCCCTCACTCCCATCTCCACATTTAACCATTTTTTTGTACTAGTGACTTTTGTTTTGGCCATGGTGGATTACATATCTTGCACAGTTATGTTTTGGGGGGAGTCAGAAGCTTCAGCAGGCAACACGGGGACAACATGGCTCCATGCAGTAGGCTTTTTGGCCAAGTTTAGGGGAAGATGCAGCCTCAGTTGCCCCCCCCCCCCCCAGCCTTCTCTCTCCTTCCTGGTCCCCAGGGTTACTCCTAGCCGCCTGCTCAGGGTCCCAGCAAGTGGGTTCCGATGAGGAGCATTTTAAAGGAGACCCTAGGCTTCCCATTCCTGTAGGGGCTGGGGAGGGACTGGTGAACTTCCGGCTTCCAGCAATTAGGAAGCAAACACCTCTCCGGGAGTCGGAAGCTTCAGCAGGCAACACGGGGATGACATGACTCCAAGGGCTCTTCGCTCTTTATGAAGCAGATTAATCCTCTTATATAGTGACAATTTTGCCCACTGGTTTTTTTTATTTGATTGTTTGCTTTTTCCCCTTCTGAGATCTGTTTTATAAGCAATGCTGGAAGAAGAGTATCTCTGTGTAGAATTCATGTTTGAACTAAGTTACGGGGAATGTTGGACTTGATCCATCAGTCCCCAGATGCACCAATAATATATTGTGGCATTGTTTCTCTTTTGCATAGGCACATTAAAATGGGAAAATAATACATATGCAAACAAGTTCTTATCTAATAGAGATGGGAACACAAATTGGGTAATGTAGGTAGGCCTTAAAACTTGAATATTGGCAAAATGATCTGTCTTAGGTCTCAGAAGAATGGGCATTGCCCAAACACCCCTGAACAATGGATACCATCTACGGAATCAACCACAATTGTCTATAACATTACCAGTATGCATGCCTCTACCATGGAAGACCTACCACTGCTCTGGCATTGACTTACTCCAAAGAATACTCTCAACATCCAGACGACTCAACAACAACCTGCTTGCAGGGTAGATCGCTCCACATCGAATGGTGTGCTGAAACTAGAGGATGTTCTACATTGGCCTGACTTCGATGAAAGAAATGCATAGAATCCAGAATTTTTAAATATAAGAACCTGATACCAACAAAAGCTAAAGTGTGAAAAAGTTTTATTGGGACCACAGAGAATGACTTGGGTTGGGCAGACTGGTATGCCTGGAGCCCAGAGTTGGTCTTATGCCAATAAACTTCTTGGGTGAGGCCTTTTTATAATCAGACCAAGGATTTTTTCCCCGTTTTAACCATATTTTTCTGGGTCTATGCAAACAACGACGGTTGCCACTGTCACACCTTTACTATTGTATTTTTTTTTAATACTTATTCTTTAAGGAAAACAGTCTACTGAACTTAAAAACAAATAACTGTAGTAGATTGCCTGTCTTGAATACAGGTAGAGGATGGGAAGGGAGGAGGGGGACATTGGGAGGGGGGAATGTTACACTGGTGAAGGGGGATGCTCTGTTTGTGATTGTAACCCAACTATAATCATGTTTGTAATCGTGGTGCTTAAATAAAAAAATAAAATAAAATAAATAAAAACATAAAAGAAAATAAAGTAACTTGGTAATTATAAGGAAGAAAATTTTCATATGGAAATTAAGCTCCAGAATTTATTAGTTCTTTGAATTAAATGTGAGGATCACATTTAATTGATTTATTTGTTTATTTGTGGTTTTAAAATTTTTTTTTGTTTTGTTTTTGGGTCACACCTGGCAGTGCTCAGGGGTTAACTCCTGGCTCCATGCTCAGAAATTGCTCCTGGCAGGCACGGGGGACCATATGGGGCACCGGGATTCGAACCGATGATCTTTTGCATGAAAGGCAAACGCCTTACCTTCATGCTATCTCCTGGCCCCTAAAATTTTTTTTATTTAAACACTATGGTTACAAGATTGTTAATGATAGTTTTTTTCTTTCTTACAGATAAAGTTGTTTATGATTGAGTTGCAATTAACAATGTACAACTTTCACTAGTGCACATTTCCTGCTCCCGTTGCCCTCCACCCTTCTTGAGGCCCTCTTCTCTCTCACCTATTCTTAGTCATACCAGGCAGTGTTGAGGGCTAACTCTTTGCTCTTCACTCAGGAATCATTATTGGTGGGACTCGGGATATCATATGGGGTGTTGGGGATTGAACCTGGATTCATTGCATGCAAAGCAACTGCCCTGTCCACTGTACTATTATCAATCCAATCCAAGACTAAAATTTTTTCAAAAGGCCAAGCTAGCCAAATTATTGGAAAGTAATTTAAATTACTGTAATATTGACAGTCATAGTAAAAGAATAGAAATATATATAGCAATCAAAATAGTGCTTGAGTGGTGAGATATCTGAAAAAGTCAGAACAAGGAAAGCATAGACATTGTGATAAAAAGGAATATTTCACTGAGAAGTCATAAAAAAATTGGTTTGAATAAAAATAATAACCTCAGGGGTTGAAGTGGTGGCACAAAGCAGTAAGGCATCTGCCCTGCACGCTAGCCTAGTTACGGACCGAGAGCGGTTCGATCCCCTGGCATCCCAGGTGGTCTCCCAAGCCAGGAGCGATTTCTGAGCGCATAGCCAGGAGTAACCCCTGAGCGTCTCTGGGGGTGGCCCCAAAACAAAACAAAAAGCCAAAAAAAAAAATCCAAGCCCAAAATAAGGAGGATAAAACTGAAAATTGTTATATCTACAGTTATATTTGGAGATGTTACCTTCTATTCAGTACTAGAATATGTAAGTCTAAAGTCAAAAAATAAGGATGTTGAAGATCCAAACAACACTCTATTATTAATTTGAATTCACATTGGAAAAAACATTTTGGTTCATTTGCTTGTGGAAGTTACTAAAATATTTTCTGGGGTGTAATGAAATGTTAACAGTTAATGAAAGTGAGTTAGAAGTATACATGTAAAAGGTAACTAAATTTTTTGGATATGTTTGAAGAATTAAAAAGTATCTGGGAACTTAATAAAACTCTGAGTTAAATAAGCCTTTAGAAAACATTGCAAATTAGGTATAAAAGAAAAAATGTAGCATATCAATTTTAATTCACCTGAAGCAGTTTTGGGGGAAATTAATACTAATGTATGCTTAAACTGTTACAGGTGAAAGTTCATGAAGCAGTAATATAAGCAGTTTAATCTTAAACCAAGATAATGGAAGATAACTAAAGATGATAGTTGTATAATGAGGGCTATTAGAGGAGAAAAATAAATTAAAATTAAAAGATAAAAAAATGACATAGGTTTTGCTGAAAATACCTTCAGACTGACTAGAAAAAAGTAGTAGCAAACATATTGAAACGGAAGAGTAGTTGTATTAATAAGAAACATTACCTTGAGTTCAGAAACTTATTACTCTAAATAAAAATTCTCCAGTGGCCAGAGCTATAGTACAGTGTTAGAGCAATTGCCTTGCACTAGGCCAACACAGGATGGACCTTAGTCCTGGCATCCCATTTCGTCCCCAAGCCTGCCAGGGACAATTTCTGAGCACAGAGCCTCCAGGTGTGGCCCAAAAACAATTCTCCATATCCTCCATGGTCATCATTGTTTTGGGTAACAGCCGGCCACACTCGGGTTACTCCTGGCTCTATGCTCAGAAATTTCTCCTGGCAGGCTTGGGGGAACCACCGTCCTTCTGCATGCAAGTCAAACGCCTAACCTCCATGCTATATATCCGGCCCCATAGTCATATTTTAATGTGACCAAGTTTAAAACAATTTTAAGGTGACCAGAGAGCTCTCGGTGAGCTGAATCAGTCATGCTCTTAATGAAGGAAGCCCAATTGTAGCGCTAGCATAGCATGGTTCTTTATCTCATGCCAAGAGCCAGGAGTAACCCCTGTGGGTGTATGTTGGTTCATAAGAACCATCTTGTGTCAAAAAGCAGAAACAAAACAAAAAAGAAACAACCTTTAGAAATCTTAAATAATTAAAAACGTTTATTGTGATGATTAGGGGTCACCACATCTACCTTGTTTTGGTGCTCACACCATTTACAGAGTGGCACTTACAGAAGGTTGAGTGTCTCTAGTTGTGATACACAAATTCTGGGTGTGTTGTTCACCAGAGCTGCACATTTTGAGTTGTCATACTCCAAGGACTCAGGTTTCAGTTGTGGTGCTCATGGGCTGGAGAGATAATTCAGTGGGTTATTTGGGTGCTTGCTCTGCATGCAGTATCAATCTCTGGCATCCCATTTGGTCCTGTTCTAGGACAAACACCTGCCCTGAACTGTCTCTGAGCCTTTAGACTAAAAATATTTAAATCATATTTTTCCATTATTCAAGAATACAAATCAAATAGTTTTGCAAACTGAACATCCAAGTAAGAAAAAGTAGCAGTTTCTCCCAGTCTAGCCTAGGAAAGAAGAATTTAAGGAATGTTTTATGTTGAGAGCAGCTATACACTAATAGAAATATACAAAACATTGTTAGCAAAGAAAATCATGAACTAATAGTCTGATTTATGAGGATCTTCGACAAACATTAACGTGTTAAATCCAGTAGTTTATAATAAAGTATTTTGAATAGAGTTTATCCTAGATTTGCAAGGATTGTTTAACTTTTGCTATTTTTATTATTTACATTTATCATATTAATTAACTCAAGCAGAAAAGCAACATAAGCATAAAAAGTATTTGATAGAATTAAACATTTGCTTGTTATAAAAATCTCAATAATGAATTATGAATAGAGAGAATGTATTTAAATTTTAGAAGACATTTAAAATAAAGTGAATGTCAGCTTAAAATTTGAAGTTAAAGAGAGAAATTTGAAGTCAAAGATGATATAAATTAAGAATTATGCCATGTGGGGCCAGAGAGATAGCACAGTGTAAGGTGTTTGCCAAAACAGGATGGACTCCAGTTCTAATCTGGGCATCCCATATGGTCCCCCGAGCATGCCAGGAACAACCTCTGAGCACAGGAATAACTTCTGAGCAACACCGGGTGTGATCCAAAAACCAAAATTAAAAAAAAAAAGAATTAGGCCATGTATATAGGTCAGAAGATATAGTTTAAGATTTATGGTATTTCTTTTTCTCTTCTTTTCTTTTCTTTCTTTTTTTTTTTGTTTTGTTTTTTGTTTTTTTTTGGGTCATACCCGGCAGCGCTCAGATGTTACTCCTGGCTCTATGCTCAGAAATTGCTCCTGACAGGCTCTGGGGGACCACATGGGATGCCGGGATTCTAACCGCCATTCTTCTGCATGCAAGGCAAACGCTCTACCTCCATGCTATTTCTCCGGCCCCAAGATTTATGGTATTTCTTACAAATGGCCAAAAGACACATGAAAAAAATTCTTCACATCACTAATCATCACAGAGATGCAAATCAAAACAATAGTGAGGTACCATTTCACACCATAGAGACTGGAACACATCACAAAGAACAAGAACAATCAGTGCTGGCGGGATGTGAAGAGAAGGGAACTTTTAGTCACTGCTAGTGGGAATGCCTTCTAGTTCAGCCTTTATGGAAAGCAATTTGGAGATTCCTCCAGAAACTGGAAATTGAGCTCCCATATGATCCAACTATACCACTCGTAGGGCCTAGAACAAAAAAAAATACAATACAAAAATCCCTTCCTCACACCTATATTCATTGCAGCGCTATTTACAATAGTCAGACTCTGGAAACAACCAAGATGCCTTTCAACAGATGAACGGCTAAAGAGACTGTGGTACATACACACAATTGAATATTGTGTGTACAATGGAATATTATGCAGCCGTCTAGAGAGATGAAGTCATGAAATTTTCTTATACATGGATGTATATGGAATCTATTATGCTGAGTGAAATAAATCAGAGGGAGAGAGATAGAAACAGAATAGTATCATTCATTTATGGGTTTTAAGAAGTCAGAAATAAGCAGAATTAAGAGTATTTCAGAAAGACCAACACAAATATGACAAATTGATTTTTGGATAGGATAGTTGACAATAAAGGATAGAGGATTCAGTGGATAAGGAATAGTCTGCAAGATATCTTGTTTGGATAGTTGGACATTATTTTGTTTGTTTTGCTTTTGGGCCACACCCGGTGATGCTCAGAGGTCATTCCTGGCTTTGTGCTCAGAAATTGCTCTTGGTTCGGGGGACCAAATGGGATGCTGGAGATTGAATGCAGGTCTGTCCTGGGTCAGCTGCATGCAAGCAAATGCCCTACAGCTGTACTATAGCTCCAGCCCCTGGACATTATTTGGAAAAATGTTAATTTTTTGTTTATTTTTGTTTTTGTTTTTGGGCCACACCCTTTTGATGCTCAGGGGTTACTCCTGGCGAAGTGCTCAAAAATTGCCCCTGGCTTGGGGGAAACTTTTGGGACAGGGGGATCGAACCGGGGTCCTTCCTTGGCTAGCACTTGCAAGGCAGACAACTTACCTCTAGCGCCACCTTGCTGACCCCCATTGTTAATTTTTTTTTGAGAAGTCAGTCTTTATTCAAAATGGATGATAGACCTAGAATTAAATTATAGGCCTGAACTTTTCTCAAGAAAATAGGAACCTATCTTGAGTAGTACAGCAGGTAAGGTGCTTGTCTTGCATGTGGCCTACCTGGATTTGATCCCTGGCATCCCATATGGTCCCCCAGCACTGCCAGGAGAGATTGTGAGTGCAGAGTCTGAAGCAACCACTGACCACTGCTAGGTGTGGTCTTAGACAAACAAATCAAAACAAAAGAATGCAGAAAATATTTGTGACCTTGGGTTAGCCAAAGAATTCTCATCTCTGACATTTTATCAGATTTAGAAAGTGACCTGTAAGAGTTACTGTATATTGTTTCTGTAAATATTCTGCTATGGTCAGAGTCAGGGTTCACAGTGGTGAATTAAAAATTCAGGTTAAAATTAAAAATTCAAGTGTGAGTAAAAGAAAACATGGGAATGGGCTCTAATTCCATTAAAGAATGTCATTTTTTAATTTTTTTAATTTTTTTTAATTTTTATTATTATTATTTTTTTTTTTTTTTGGTTTTTGGGCCACACCTGGTGACGCTCAGGGGTTATTCCTGGCTTTTCGCTCAAAAGTTGCTCCTGGCAGGCACGGGGGACCATATGGGGAACGGGGGGATTGAACCACAGTCCGTCCTAGGTTAGCACAAGGCAAGGCAGGCACCTTACCTCCAGCGCCACCGCCCGGCCCCAGGATGTCATTTTTTATACTTAGCAGTTCTACTATTTTAAGAATATTTTGAAGTTTTGAAGTTCAGACAAATTTTACTCTTTATAGGAAAATAAACATCCCTTTATATCTGATTGCCTACTTTGTATATTAATATAGAGTTAGAGTTTTGTGTTCAAATGATTAAAAGATGATTACAAGATATCATGCTTTAATTTTCTGATTGTGGAATGTTTCTGATATCTTTGATATCATTTATCTATTTATCTCTGATAATATATGTATGTATGTTTTTTTTTTTTTGGTTTTTGGGCCACACCCAGTGACACTCAGGGGTTACTCCTGGCTATGCGCTCAGAAGTCGCTCCTGGCAGGCACGGGGGACCATATGGGAACCGGGGATCGAACCGTGGTCTGTCCAAGGCTAGCGCGGTAAGGCAGGCACCTTACCTGCAGCGCCACCGCCCGGCCCCGTATGTATGTTTTATGTATATATATATATATATATATATATATATATATATATATATATATATATATATAAAACACCCAGCAGCGCTTAGGGGTTATTTCTGGCTCTATGCTCAGAAATTGCTCCTGGCAGGTGCGGGGGACCATATGAGATGCCGAGATTTTAACCACCATTCTTCTGCATGTAAGGCAAATGCTTTACATCCATGTTATCTCTCCAGCTACCTCTGATAATATTTTAAAGTGTTGTGAATTCTTAGTAAAAATATTTCACTCGCAGACGTAATTTTATTTTTAATTCTTGCTCTTTGTGTCTTTTAGGAATGCTCCTAGTCACAACAGACACCCTTGGCCATGACTTTCATGTCTTCCAAATTCTGACACATCCTTGGTCCTCTTCACAAAGTGCTGTCCATCACCTCTACACTCTTCACAGAGGAGAAACTGAAGCCAAAGTAAGTTGTGTATTGTATTTTATTTTTTATTTATTTTCTCTATATTCCCTTTCCCTTCGTCATCATTGCTTGTAGATGGAGCATATTCACTTGGTTGTGGTGTTTGCTGGACATTGCACAGTAATTTTATTAGGGGTATAGCCCTTCCCAAGTGGTTTTTGGGGTATGGGGTCCATGCTTCCTAATAATTGACCAGTTGGGTCAGTGGTTTATTGCTGGGTTCAAGAATGGTTTCAGACCTGCAGTGCTGGTATTGACTAGGGTTATCCCACAGAGATGCCGAGGGCCTTATAATAGCTATGACTGAACCTGTGTTGAACTTGCTCATGGAGCTGAACCCTAATCCCAGTACTAACCCTCCCTCCCCAACCCCAACCATACACTTAGAGTTGCTCACATACACTTGGTTGCAGTGCACTGGAGAACTCATACATTTTGTGGTCAGAACTACCCCAAGGCAGTTCTGCTTGTGTCATACTGTACATGGATGGTACTCATGGCCTGGTCGGCTTCCTGCCCATAATGCTGCTGCTTCCCCCAAGCTCTCCATGGACCCTAAAATGTCTGGTTTTCTGGAAGTATTTTGTAGATTACCATGTCTAATCTGACCTGGTTCTTTATATTATATTCAAACTTAATGTTAATGTATAAGAACATATTTAGTCTTTGGTGATTGAGTGGGAAAGATAGTCAAGAAAAAATAATTTAACCTATTATGAACTAGTAAATATATAGCAGTTAAGTCGTTCAGCCAATTTTTATGAAAATTCGTTTTACTCTCCTATTCTGACTCCATATCTTGGTAGGTATATTTATTTAATGGAAAACAGTAAATAATAATAGTTGGGGCTTTTTTGGGGGGGTCACACCCAGCAGTGCTGAGGGGCTACTTGTGGCTCTACGCTCAGAAATTGCCCCGGCAGGCTTGAGGGACCATATAGGATGCAGGGATTCAAACCACCGTCCTTCTGCATGCAAGGCAAATGCCCTACCGCTGTGCTATCTCTCCGGCCCCAATAGTTGGGACTTTTTTACACTTTATTTTGTTAGTAGCTGTAGTAACACTCCAAGTGGTTTCAGGGACTGCTAGCCAGTCATTCCACATGGCGTTTAGGGACCACCAGGGTTATACCTACAGGTGTGGGAGGTGGGATTAGGGATGGGGTGTGTCATATAGGTTTGATTTAACAAAGGGTTTCACACATGTGCTCTGCCACTGTGAACCACATCTTTGCACAGGAACATTTTATTTAATTTGATTTTGTTTTGGGACCACAACCTGCATTTCTCAGCGCTTACTCTTGGCTTTGTGCTGAGGATCACTATTGGCATTGCTTGGTGGTGGGGGAGGGGGAGGAATTAAATTGAAGTCTGTCAAACCCATAGCAAATGCCCTACCCCCAGTACAGTATCTTTGGTCTGTTTTTATCTTTGTAAAATATTCTTTCCTCATTTAAAGCACCATGACTCACCAAGTTATATATATAGTTGAGTTTTAGACATACAATGTTCCAGCTACCAATCCCACCACCAGTTATCAACCTCTTCCACCAATGTTCCCAGAGTCTATCCCATTCCACTCCCTCCCAGTTTGCCATCAAACTTAATCTTTTAAAGTTTGGTTGTAAAAATTTGGGTCTCATGATTTAGTTAGTGGTTTGATATTTAGTTCTGTCCTTCCGTAACAACATCAATATACATGAATCCCCTTGACTCATGTCCTTTATCATTTTACATTTGTCTTTCTCCTCTTCCACTTTTATTTCTTTACTTCTCCTCACTAAACATTCAGAACAAGAGTATTCTAAGAACCCCCCTCATCCAAACCACTGCATTCCCTCATGCAGTTATTCTAAATACCACTTATAAATGATATCATCCTGTATTTAGCCTTTTTCTGATTACTTCATGTAACATGATATCTTCTAGTTCCATCCTTGTTGCATCAAACTGCATTGTTCTTTATAGCTATGTAATATTCCCAGTATCTGACACATTCATGTATAGCATAATAAGAACACGCACATCCATTTGTATAAATAATAGCATTTTTATTAGGCAGTGTGGTACTGCTTTACATATACTTACTATCCTCAGTTTTTCCTGTTAGATATGGGATTATTCTATGAGTGTCATCTATTTAGAGCTTGGGATGAGTCTATGATGAGTTTGCTACATATATTTTCTTGGAAATGGTAGCTCATCAAGCTATCTTCTCTGAAATCCTATTGCTATCTAGCATATACATATTTAAATTCATTTCTCTAGCACATATTTTATTAAATATACATATATATAAAAGGGTGGCAGAAAATGTTCACTGGTGAGGATGGGTGTTGGACATTGTGTGACTGAAACTCAATCATGGACAACTTTGTAACTGTGTGTCACACTGTGATTCAAATAAATAATTTTTATAAAAATTCTGTAGTAGATGGAGCTATCTTTTTTTTTAATATTTTTATTTTTAATTATGAGAACAAAGATGCAAAGAGAGAGGACAAGGTAAGGTTACAGAAGGACATTCACAAGTAACATAATTCTCAGAATAAGTCCCCTTGCTGATATGTTAACTTTGAACTTTTGGTCAATGAACATTAAGATAAATAAAACAGAATCCATGTACAATTACTTTGTCAAGTCCCCAGATTATATTATTATAATTATTATATAATTATATACATTATAATGTTTCTTAATGGCACACGAGGCTATCTAAAGCCA
>PVKC010030504.1:0-14683 GCA_004027635.1 Crocidura indochinensis | reverse complement strand
TAATCAAGCCTAGAATGATGATTGCAGAATGCACCATCTTTAAGCATTTGATTTTTATCACAAGTGTGCCTACTGAATTTTGTAATAGAGCAGACATCAGCTGTAGGAAGCTAAGTAAGGTGAAACTAATATAAGTGAAGCAAGTCAGCTACTGAGGTTCACCAGCCCCCAAAGCACCTATGGTTAGTGAGTGCTGTGTAGAAGAGCACAGCTGTAGAGCATTTTCATGATCGCACAAAGTGCTCTTGGACAGCACTGCTCTCATCTGCACCAAACATTCTTCGATCTGGAGGTGGGAGGCCACAGAGGAAATGAGAAATATTATTTGAGAAATGTGAAGAAGAACAATTTAATATTCAGTCTTTGCCATTTAGAATATGATCCTTCAACGATATGGCAAGTTGAGTTATTGTTTTGAAAAATACATTTTCATAGTTCTTTCCCTTCTCTAACATGACAACCACACCTGAACTACTTGTCTGGGAAATTTTTCCACAGTATGGAAGGAAGCCAATTTTGGCTGAAATCATGAAAGAAGAAAAAGATGGGAAGCAACACATAAATAAGACTATGTGGTTTTGAAGTACCAGAAGAATACATATTTTGCCTAAAGTAATTAGGAAAAAGAAGGAGGCTATAACGTGACTTGACCTTCATTTGCCCAACCATACTCTTCAGGCTTGGGTGAATAAAATGTCAGGCATCAGACATGAAAGTATCACAAGGAGAACAAAGTTGACCACATATTACCCCAAGCACAGGCTCATTAAGGTCTATTTAAGACAAGAGGTGGCTTTGGCTTTGGGAGGCTCTGAGTATATGCCTTCTGTGGATTTGCCTTTGTTTTTTGGTCATCATGCAGTGTGGATATGGAATTGATAGTATAAGGTCCTGCTATGTGGTGATGGAGGTGTTGAATGACCATTATCCATATATGATGACAGGGGACTTCCAGGGAACTGCATTAAATAGTAGATGGGATAGGTGTCTATTGCTTTGACAGCTAAGAAGAGATCAAGTCATTCTGAGATCTCTATTAGATACTGACCAAAATAGGCAAGTCCTGAAAGAGTCATACCGAACACTACTGGGTAGATAAAGCATAGCACCCTGACATAGAAGGTGGTATTATAAACCCAAAGCCTTAATCCATTCTTACTAATATAAAGGTAATTTTAGTCCCTTTCCTCTCTTGTAATGATAGCCTTAGGAAAAGAAGCAGGAGGGCTGTGCTATTTATGTAACAGAATTTTTGTGCAAATTAACCTCTGTATTTCTTTAAAAATTAGCTTATGTGATTGGATCAGAGTAAGTTTAAACTAGGTTTAGTTAATATTTTTTTTTGCTAATTAATGGATAGAGACTCTAGAAGGAAAAGATCAGATTAGCTAATGTCAAACTTAATGCATTATGTCTTTTATGTTCATTTGAAATGTAGCAGTGGTTGAGTCTGGAGACTCCAATGTATAAACAAAGACTAAATGAACGAGCAAATATCAAGACCTTGGGCCAGAACAACAGTACAGTGGATAGGACGATTGCCTTACACAAGACAATCTGGGTTCCTGGCTCTCCACACGTTTTCCCCCCACCCCCACCACCACCACCAGGAGTTATGCCTGAGCTTAATGCCCTAAGCACTATCAGGTGTGTCCCAAAAAGTAAAAAAACAAAATAGAGACCTTGCAAAAAGGTCAGAACTGGGGAGATAAGAGCAGTGTGAGACATAGAGAAAAGGAGCCCAAGGGGTGATCACAGAAACATAAACCATTCTAGGATAGACTTAACTTGCTTATTCAGGTGAAGATAAACAGAAGCTTGTATTAGAAGATACCAGATGAATCAGTTAGATTTTTCAGTGTTGATTTTATTTTGCTGTATCCGGTTGAAAGTGACAAAAAACTGAAGTGAAATTAGTCTCCAAAAAGGGAGACTACTGATTTACATAACTGATGGTTTAGTTCATATTTGGTCTCAGCTTCGACTCTAGCTCTCCAAAAAGCTAAAATATTGCCATTAAATAACATTGACCTAAACTCTTTCAACAATCTTCTCCATCTTTGGTTTCATTACCAAGTGATCCCCTGATGGCAATATAGTTTTCAGCAGCTATACAACTGAAAAATAATAGCTCATACCTTTTTCTCCAAAGTCCCATAAACTGTCTCATTACTTTTTACTGACCTTGACTACATATGACATTATCTTTAATTTCCTGTGACCAGAAGAATAAGTATTCTAACTTACTAGATTCACTTCACTTGGAAGTGCAGCAATATCAATTTTATTTGTGGCAAATGGACTTAAAGAGAATAGATAAAGATAATGAGTAGTTCAAAGACTACATTTATGAATCATGTATTGGATTATTCTAGAAAATGTTATTGTTTTATCATCAGAATGACTTTGGCTTTAAGAATTGTGATCTAAAGTATAGGTAGATATATCCCTGATATCTATCTTGTATTAGTATCCTGGATGATATTCCAATTCTTGGAATGCCCTAAAGAATAATGTTACAGAATGTTATCAGAGAACTCTGTGTTATAAAGAACTGATTTTCAACTTCTTCCAAGAGTTTGTTGTATTAGTTAGTCTAGCTATTAATGCCCAACCTTCAGTTTTATTTTGATTATATCATATAGACTTGAGTATAAGCTGACCTGAGTATAAACCAACCCCCAAATTTTACCCTGACAGCTGGGAAAAATTAGTGACTCGAGTATAAGCTGAGGTGGAAACTGCAGCAGCCACTGGTAAATTTTAAAAATAAAAAAATATATTCCAGCAGCCACTGGTAAATTTTAAAAATAAAAAATATATTCAAAGCAATTACAATAATTGAGGAATCAGTAGATTAACAAATAACTTTAAAACTTTAAATAAAGTGCAGAAAACCATAGCTTAACAGGTAATGAAGGTAAATCACAAAGGTTAAAAATTTTCCAGAGTGGATTCCCCCTCATCCTCTTCCTCTGTATGTCCAAACAGAGCTTCAGCTGTATCTGATGTGAGGGTATCAGCATGGACATTGTCATCATCACTGAGTTTGCAGAAATCATCATCACTGCTGTCGGTCTTATACAAAGTGCAGAATATTGTGGGTTAAATAGTTTAGCGGCATACAGTTAAGTTCAGCCACCTACCTCTTCAGGTCATCTGTGACTTGTGGACTGAGCTGAAGCACTGCCCCCTCCAGCAGACAGCAGATTCAGTTTGTGCACACTGAACCAAATAACCTGTATGACCTGAGAACAAGCAGAATTCGGCCTATTACTAGAGTGTATAGGTCGTCTAGAGGTAATTCTTGCTTTTATTTAATAGTTTTTGGCTATACAGCACTGTGCTTAGGGATTACTTCTGGCTCTGTGTTCATGAATTACTCCTAGGCAGTGCTCAGAAGATACCTTTGGTTATAGTTATGAAGCTGAGATTATTGCTGTCCCTGGTTTTGTCCTTGTCTCACAGAAAAATTAAAGATAAAATTGAGAACTTATGCATAATTACATAAACTTTCATATTGAAATATTTTGTGGGTTTTGTAGCTTTTATTTGTTTTTCTTCTACTCTGTTCAATTTATTATCACTAATTTCAACCCTATAAAACCTGAAGAAAATACAATAACCTTATATTTAAGTAAAACATAATTTCAGAGATTGGTTACTTTAATTTGATGGCACTAATTGAATATCTAACTCTTTAGGGACTGTAGAATTAATTAAATTAGTAAGAGCCCTTGATGGTAGTGGATGATGATGGATCTTTTCTCGGCCAGGCCAGAGCCTGCAATATCTTTGGCCTGGGAAGTCTGAGGGTTCGGGGTAGTGGTGAGGAAATGATCAACAGCTGTCAGATTAGCATTTAGCCTAAGAAGTGGGGGATATGAAAGGTTACAGGGACCTCTTATTTCCTAAGGTGATCCCAATCATTCTCATCTCAAGGACCATATTTTTAGCTCTGAAATATCAGTCTCCCCATGACTGGCTGCACAGACTCCATGTTAATTAGTCATCTGCTCCTGACATCAGGAGCTTGTATTTAGACTGAATCAGTACATGTGTTTGGAACTGGTTTGGAATAGGAATACGGGTTCTTTTAGAACCATTTTGTATTTGAGATCAGTTTTTTATTTTTTAATTTTTAATTGGTTTTAATATGAACCATTTCTGGAGTTTCTTTGGCCTACCTGTGCTGAGGAAAGCTTTAGGGAAGTAATACTGCTCCAGGAACTGAATATTTTTTTGTTTGTTTGTTTTTTTTGGGGGGGCCACATCCGTTTGATGCTCAGAGGTTACTCCTGGCTAAGTGCTCAGAAATTGCTCCTGGCTTGGGGGAACTATATGGGATGCTGGGGGATTGAACTGCGGTTCTTCCTTGGCTAGCGCTTGCAAAGCAGACACTTTACCTCTAGTGCCACCTCTCCGGTCCCAGCCAGGAACTGAATTTAGGGTCCATGTATCACTCATGAGAACTCTACTGGAGACATCCCCTCCATGCTTTGAGATCATTTTGTATGTATTTTTGTTGTTTCAGTTTTTATAAATGACACATTTCTTAAGGCCATCACATTAATTCTGTATTTTATATAACCCAGGGTTGAAAAGGGATTACAGTACTGTATGTGTTCTAGCTAAAAACCCTGCTTCAAGAAATAAACGAGGACTTACGAAAATGGAGACACATACCCTGCTCATGGATTGGGAGAATTAACATAATTAAAATGGCAATACTCTCCAAAGTATAGTGCAGGTTTTAATGCAATACCTTTAAAGATGCCCATGACATTCTTCAAAAAAGTGGATCAAACACTCCTGAAATTCATTTGAAACAATAAACACCCGCGAATAGCTAGAGCAATCCTTGGGGAAAGGAATATGGGAAGCATCACTTTTCCCAACTTTAAATTGTATTACAGAGCTATAATAATTAAAATAGCATGATACTGGAATAAAGACAGACCCTCAGATTAGTGGAATAGAGTTAAATATTCAGAGAATTGCCCCAGATATACAATCAATTAATCTTTGATAAAGGGGCAAGAAATGCAAAATGTAGCAAGGAAAGCCTCTTCAACAAGTGGTGTTGGCACAACTGATCAGCCACATACAAAAAGCAAACTCAGACCTCTATCTAACACCATTCATAAAGGTCAAATCCAAATGGATTAAAGACCTTGATATTAGACCAAAAACCATAAAATATATAGAAAAACACATAGGTAAAACACTCCAAGACAGTGAGACTAAAGGCATCTTCAAAGAGGAAACAGCACTCTCTAAACAAGTGGAAGCAGAGATAAACAGATGGGACTATATTAAGCTGAGAAGATTCTGCACCTTGAAGGAAATAGTGCCTAGGATACAAAAGCCACTCACAGAATGGGAGAAACTATTCACCCAATACCCATCAGATAATGGGCTAATATTGAAATATATGCAAGGTACTTACAGGACTTAACAAGAAAAAACATCTAACCCCATCAAAAATAGGGTAAAGAAATGAACAGACACTTTGTCAAAGAAGAAATACTAATGGCCAAAAGACACATAAAAATGCATCACATCACTAATCATCAGAGATATGCAAATCAAAACAACAATGAGGTACCATCTCATGCCACAGAGACTGGCACACATCACAAAGAATAAGAACAATTGGTGCTGGAAGGAATGTGGAGAGAAAGGAACTCTTATTTACTGCTGGTGAGAATGCCATCTAATCCAGCCTTTCTGGAAAACAATATGGATATTCCTCAAAAAACTGGAGATTGAGCTATTTGATCCAGCGATACTACTCCTAGGGATATACACTAGGAACTCAAAATTACAATACAAAAATCTCTTCCTCATACCTATATATTCATTGCAGCACTAGCTACAACAGCCAGATTCTGAAAACAACCAATATGCCCTTCAACAGATGAATGGCTAAAGAAACTGTAGTTCATATACACAATGGAATGTTATGCAGCTGTCAGGAGAGATGAAGTCATGAAAGTTTCCTATACATGGATGTACATGGAATCTGTTATGCTGACTGAAATAAGTCAGAGGGAGAAAGATAGACACAGAATAGTATCACTCATCTGTGTGTTTTAAGAAAAATAGAAGACATTATTGTTATAATGCCCAAAGACAAAAGAGATGAGGGCTGGAAGGACTGGCTAATGGTATGAAGCTCACTACAAAGAATGTTGAGTACAGTTAGAGAAATAACTACACTGACAACTATGGTGACAATGTCAATGAGTAAGAGAAGTAGAACGCCTGTTTTCAATATAGGTGAGTGGGAAGGAGGGAGATTGGGGCATTTGTGATGGGAATGTTGCACTGGTAAAAGGTGCTGTGCTTTATATGACTGAAACCCAACTACAATCATGTCTGTAATCAAGGTGCTAAAATAAAGATATTATTTAAAAAATGATTCTAAGGAAATGGGAACAATAGAAATTTGTCAAGGATGGAAGCCAGGCCGCTCTTGAGATTCCATCATAGTGCTGAATGAAGTGGAAGAAAGCTCTTAAATCCAGCCTTCCTGCTGTGCGGCTTCTCTCTTGTTAGATATTTTTCACCCCAGCAAGTCAGTTTTCCAGAAGCTGCTCCCCTTTAACGAGCTGCTGGTCCCATTTAGCAGATTTTCCAAAGAACAAGTTGGGGAAGAGGAGATATGTTCATTGAAAATTATTCCTATAGTTGCACTGCTGAAGCGGGTTGTTCTTTTTATGATCAAAACCCAGCTACAGTCATGTTTGTAATCATGGTGCTTACATAAAGATATTATTTAAAAAATGTATTGCAATTCGAAGTATCTTTATCATTGAGGCAGGGGTTTTCTCTTCTAATGTTTCTTAATCTGTCTGCTATAGGGTTGTGGATGCCTAGAAGGGTCTTTGCCATTTGATTTACATGAAGTTTGAATAGATTAGGAGTGGCCATAATTTAGCTGCCAAAAATCTGATATTGTTCCATCACAGGTGAAACGTTTCTTCTTTTTATAAGTATACACGGTAATATGTACCACATGACATAGACATAAGCTCCCACACCCATATATTATATATCATAACACATCCCACACTATACCATATTTCATACAGATATACATTCTATGTCATACATATACCTAGAAATATGTCCCTCAACTATGCATACAATACTGTACACAAACACTCATTTGTTACATCATATACACAAAAAGCACTGAATAGCATACACCCTACATGCATATATAAACAAGTCACAGGCACAAAGCATAGACATTTTCAATAGTCAATTGGTTTTCAGTATTAATGAATCCTGTGTTGATGGATTTATTTACCTACTAATTCTATTGGTAACCATCATCATCAAATCAGTACTCCCTATGCTTACAGGGTCTTTTATAGCCAAAATGAAGAGAATTTTGATGTGCACATTCCAAACTGAGGTCAATTGGGGCAATTGGTTGTTTCCTTGTTACATATTACAAACAAATGTTCCTTTGTGATAAGCTAGTGCCTATTTTGTACTTGATGATGTATCTATAAGTTTTTAACCTATATGTTCTATTTAAATATTTTAAATTTAATTAAAGAGCTATGATTTCTAAAGTTATTGATAGTTGAGTTTTAGGTAATATAATATTTCAGTTCCAATTCCATTACCAGTGTCAAATCCCATCACTTGTGTTACTGTACTCTGTAATCCTCCATCCTCCAATCAACTTCCCTTATCCCCTTCCTGTTACGTTGGCAGGCACTATGTGGCTATTTTTGTTTTTTTATTTTATTTTATTTTATTTTATTTTGTTGTTTTTGTTAGTGGTGGTGACTTTGCTTTTTAAAATGGCCCCCAAGCCTAGTGCTAATGTACTGTTTAGTGTTCCTAAATACAAGAGGGCTGTGTATGCCTGCCAGAGAAGTTACATGTTATATAAGCTTCATTCAGCATGAGTTATAGTGCTGTTGGCCATGAGTTATATTAATGAACTAGCAATAAATACTTTAAGATATGTATTTAAGTAGAAACAGACATAATGTACTCATGTATTAATTTTATGCTTATGCATTTCTTAATTATATAGTTAATATGGCAGTCAAAATATTAACTATAAAAATATTGTAATCAGAGTTCACAGGAATTGATTCCTATAGTTATCCCAGGATCAATGGTTCACTGTTCTCTAATATAGTATTTGTGGCAACTTAATAAAATGTACCTACCATGAGTATCAGTAATCAACTGTATATTTTTCATCTAAGGCTCTATGAGGAGAGTTTGAAAAATTGATCAGCATCTCTGATCAAGTATTTTTCCTTATGAAAGAAAATGTAAGAATACTAACATTATAGAAAGTTCTAGATTCACATCTATGAAGTTCATTTATTTCATTTAGTAAACATCTTTAGAATATCCCTGGCAGAGGAGTTAGAAAGGCAAGTTTGATGCTGATCAGCATTTTCCTTTGGGTTGTGCACATTCTGTATGGTTGTGCTTACTCAGCAACTTTCTCTTTTCTCCAAACAAAGCAAGAGGGAACAAAACCAACTAACTTTAACTAAAAAATCGACTCAAACTTGGAAAGCAGAAATAAGAACACCTAATAGTAGGCATTTCTTAGGAGTCAACAATGTACTATTGTTGGTCCTATTCTATGATATCAACTCCAGTAAGGAGGATTTCAGACTAGAGATAAAAATGAAAACCATTCAGTTCTCTCTTAAAGATATATCAGAATCAATTTAGTTTATTTTTTTCAATTCATAGTTAAAAACAAACCTGGACAAAAAAACTGTATAGCTGGAGCTGGAGCAATAGTACAGAGGGTAGGGCATTTGCCTTGCAGGCACAGTTGAACTGAATATCACAGGCTTCGCCATAGCACACACCAATACAACCCCCACACCTCCAGGTGTAATTCCTGAGCACAGAGCCAGGAATAACCCCTGAGCACTGATGGTGTGACCCCCAAACAACTCCCTTAAAATCCCCCCAAAACAACAGCATAGTAAAAACAGCAAAAAAAAAAAAAAAGAGATGATAGTCATCTAACTAGCCTAAGAATTCCACAAAACCAAGTAAAAAAGTGTAAAGTTGTAAGGCTGGAAACATCGGTGTGGTGGCCAGATTTAGGGAAATATAATTCAGAATTTGGATAATTCTAAGGGAAGCAAGGCTTAAGTTTAACCTGGAACTTACCTGAGGAAATTTAACTTGAAGAAACAACTTATAATGCAAATTAATATTGGAAAATTATTCACTCAGAGGGAATGTTGGAACTATAGAGAGAATAAACCTTTAAAATTAGCCTCTGGCAACCAGGTAACCAATCAGCACGTATTTATGGCCTTTTAGTGTATCCTCATGCAAAGAATTCTGTAGTTTTCCAACTTGAAACTATATAACCTTGAGTGAGTAATTCAATCTCTTTGAGCTCTACTTTCTTTTTATGAAAATATCTAAATCATAGGGTCATTGTGAAGGTCGAATGACAATTCACAGGAAAGAACTCTGAAAATTATAAAGAACCTTGCAAATGGGAGTAATTATAATTATTGGAGTCACCTGAATTTTTACCCTCAGCCTCTTTGCCCACCATGCTCTTCACCAGCACTGTGTTCTAGCCAGTCAACCCTCCAGATGTTCCTCAGCTTTTGCTCGAGCATTTCTCATTTCTTTCTGTGTATTCAGTTCTACCTTGCTTTCCCCCTCAAGACCCAAGTCATGTTCTATTGCTTTCATTGAAACTTCTTTTGGTCCCACTACTGAGATGAAAGTTTTTGTCCTGTGAACTTCTTAGTATGTTGTCTGTATAGTTTATATCATTGTCATGTTGCACCTTTTATGGTGACTATTCTGTGTAAAATTTTTTAAATTGACCTGTAGATTCTTTTTACTGTGTAACTGACTAGATCCTTGAATATTTTATGTAAAATTAGCATATAACCTACTGATAATTATGATGTTAAAATTATTTATTTAATAACTTTAAGAGGTAGTTGTGGATCTCCCAGGTCACATTAGTTCTTCATCGATTTTTTTGATGATTCTTCATTGATTGTTGTCAGCTCTTATGTAGATTATCCTCAGCCTATGAAGGTTTTGCCCTCAAAGTTCACTGAACCTAAACTCTTGCTCTGTAGTTTGTCACTGGAGCTCCACTGCCTGCCTCTCAAGGCTCATAGCCATATAGTTCTTTGTCCTTAGATTTTTCTTTGTTTTAAACCCACTAAGTCGGAATTGCTGCTTTCCTGAGGTCAGTTTAAAGAACAGATGAGAAAATCCCTTCTCCCTTGCCTTTTTTGTTTGTTTTTGGGTCACACCCGGCAGCGCTCAGGGGTTACTCCTGGCTCCATTCTCAGAAATCGCTCCTGGCAGGCTCAGGGGACCATATGGAGTGCCGGGATTCGAACCAATGACATTCTGCATGAAAGACAACCGCCTTACCTCCATGCTATTTCTTCGGCCTCTCTCCCTGGTCTTTTTTCTTTTCTTTTTCTTTTTTTTTTTTTTGTTTTTGGTTTTTGGTTTAATAGGCTTGTTATCTTGTCCCCTTGGTTATTTCCTTCATCAGAACCCCTTAGGTCAGTAGATATAAAATGCCATTGGTATTTACTAGATTACTTTCTGCCCAGTCTCTGAATATCCACCATAATATATCAAAGGACTAGGAATTAATCTTATAAAGAACTATAGTCCACATTTCTTAGCCTGATATCTTTCACGTCACACATATTGAAATACATTGTATATTTTCAGACTCAATAAGACACTCTCCACAGAGACCTCAACTTTTGAGAATTCTTTAAAAATTATGGTGTATCACAGATGATTTAATCTCAGATGGAGATTTGAATAGTCTACAAACAACCTCAAAGTGTAAATAAAATCAGGATTCATTGGTTGTGGACAACTCTGGAAAATACTTTTCATTTGATAAAAGGCAGAATCAGGTCAGTGAGAAAAGCTAAGAAAGAACTTTGTAATCCTCGAAAGAAAGGTATTATATTAAAATATGGTTTTATACTTGAAATAGATATCAAAAACGTTGGTTGGCCGATCCTTTTTGTTGGAACATATTTTTCTCAAATTTTGAATTACTTTTTTATATTTTAGACAAACCTGATTATACTGTAAATACATTGTAAATCAATGTATTGTTTATTAGAGATTATGCTTAATAGCATAGTAAAATATGGTATTGGCCTAGTTTAGCTACTTTTCATTACTTGAATATAATACAATCAGATTCCAGAGTGATAGTACAGTTGGTAGGTAGGGCACTGGCCCTGCACATGGCTGACCTGTATTTAATCCCCTTAACCCATAAAGAATGATCTCTTAGTGCAGAGCCAGGAGTAGGAGTAAATTCTGAGAATTAGAGGGTGTGGCTCCAACACAAAAAAATAAAAAATGACACAAATTCATTGCTCACAGAGACTTTCCCATTCATATGTAGAATATCCTAATAAATAGTAATTTAAATAGGAAAAAACCCACAGAACACTTATGTTTGGCATTGTGAAAAGGACAAGTAACAGATTTCCAAATTCACATGTATCAGTTAAAACGTTGGGATCTAGGGAGAATGACATAGGCACTTCATCAGCATATTTAGGCAAGCAGTGAACATGGGAATTTCTCCGTCTGCTGGAAAAGAACTTTTCTTGACTCAAGTGAATATTCAGGAGTTTGGGAGGATAGGAACAGTGTAATAATCTAAATCTGTGCCAACTACTAGGAAGACTTAGAGAAGTCAAGAAAGCAGAAAAGGAAGTAGAGAAAACAAAGGAGTTAAGACCACCTAGTCACAGGGATAAGCCTTCTCATTAGAAAATTTCTTTTGTTTCTTCAACCACAGAACTTCTAAAACTCCACACCAGTGTCCAATATGTAGGTAGAAGCCAGCCTAGACTTTGATGATCCAATTGCCAGCCATTGGGTCTTCTTTCTTAGTACATACTCACACACAAAAAGGAAGAAGCAAAAAACAAGGCTCATTTGATTTTTCTCTATAGAGATCAAACCTGCTAGAAGTGATAATAGAACATACCAATACACTTCAAGTATATCAATAAAAATTTTCAATCCAGGGGCCCGGGAGATAGCATGGAGGGAAGGCGTTTGCCTTTCATGCAAAAGGTCATCGGTTGGAATCCCGGTGCCCCATATGGTCCCCCGTGCCTGCCAGGAGCAATTTCTGAGCATGGAGCCAGGAGTAACCCCTGAGCACTGCTGGGTGTGACCCAAAAACAAACAAACAAACAAACAAACAAAAATACAAAAATTTTCAATCCAAACCAAAAATTTTACTTATAACTTACTTATAACCAATCTTTTAAGAACAAAATTTATTGACCATCTTTAATAGTGATTATGAGGATGTGGCATATATACAAAATGGGATATTATAAAACTTCAAGAAACACTGAAATCATGCAATTTGATGAAACATGAATAGAATTGGAAAATATCATATTGCAGTAGGACAAACATAGAATGATATCCCTTATCTGTGTTAAATATGTGTTACATGGCAATATAATATAATAAAGAAGGATGCCTAGACCACCTTATCCAGAATCAATAACTTTGTAAATCATATTTCTCTGATCAAATAAAACTACAAAAAGTGATCAATAAATCTCTTTTATAGCTAAAATATTTTATTGAAGAGATGGATAGATATTACAGTGGGTAGGGAATTTATATACCTTGCATGCAGATGATTGGGTCAATTCCTGGCACTCCATATAGTCCCCAAGCCCATCACAAGTGTTCCTAAGAACAGAGCCAGGTATAAGCCCTGAGTAACCCTGAGTTTGCCCCCAAAACAAATTTTATAAGCTGCATCAATTTACTATTAAAAATTATATAGAATTTCTTAATGTTATTTTTCTGAAGTTTTGTTTTTGGTCTGATGTTGAATTTTATTTGATAAATTCTGTTATGGATTTCAGCATCAATGATAATCACAACTTTCTCTTTTGGAAGTATCGTTGTCAGATTTGAGTATCAGTGTAATGTTAGCTTTGTAGGAGGTGGTGCAGAGTGTTCACATCTCTTATATTTTGGAAGAGTTTAAGGATCAATGACATTAATTCTTCTCTGAATGTTTCATGTAACTGACCCATAAGCCCATCAAACCTATAATTTTATTCTTGGAGAGAATCTTAAAATTTTAATTTTCTTGCTTTTGATTGGCCTGTTAAGTTTGTCTACTTTACCTGTACCTTATTCAATTTTGTGCACTTGCTTGTTGACAGAAGTCTTTCAATTTCTTCTAGGTTCTCTAGTTTAACAAATGGATATTCATAGGCTTCATGATTTCTCAGAATTCTTGAGGTTCCATTGTAATTACTCCCCTTCATTTTTGATCTGATTTGTTTGAGCATTATCTATTTTTCCCCTTGTGAATCTTGTCAATGGTTTTCCTATCCTGTTTATTAGTTCCTGATTTCATTGAATCTGTATTGCTTTCTTGATTTCTACATCATTGATTTCTTCTGTCATTTTTGTTATTTCTTTTTATCTACTATTGTTTAGCTGGTTGACCTTCGTTGTTGGACTCCAAATGTATAAGTTGTGCCTTTAGGTTGTGGATTATGTATTTTTCTTCTTTGCTTATGTATCCCTTAATTTAGACTTTCCCCCTAAATACTGCTTTTGCTGTGCCCCGCTGACTTTGGTAATTTGCTTCTTCATTATTATTAGTCTAAAGTAATCATTTTATTTCTTTCTTGATTTCCTCTTTGATCCAGTTTTTATTAAGCAGTATATTATATAGTTCCCAGGTATTAGTTTGTTCACATCTTCTTTTCCTTTTTCTTTTTTTTTTAATTTTATTTTTGGACCACATCCAGTGATGCTCAGGGGATACTTCTGCCTATGTGCTTAGAAATTGCTCCTGGCTTGGGGGACCATATGGACACTGTGGGATTGAACTGAGGACTGCCCTAGATTGGCCACATGCAACGCAAATGCCCTACCACGGTGCCACTGCTCCAGCCCCAACACATCCTTTTATAACCAATCTTAGTCTCTGTGGGTTTGTAGTATGATTTGTATCTTGGTGAATCTTTGTAAGCTAGATGTATGCCCTAAAATGTGATTTATCTTAGAGAATGATCTATGTACATTAGAGGAGCATGAATATTCAGGTTTTCGAAGCTAGAAAGTCCTGTATGATTTATTAGTTAAAGCTGTTTTGGCTTTTCATTTTGGTCTCTTCTGTCCTTACTTATATACTTCCAAGTGGACCTATTTGGTGGTGAGGATAGAGATGAGGATTAGGAGGACCAGTTTAGGGTAGGAAACCTGTCACAAAGAGCAGTTAGAGTAGAAAAGAATCTACTATGAAAGTGATAGTTGGAATTGATCACTCTGGACAAAAATTGGGTTCTGAAAGAGGCTAAAGTGACATTCATGTCAACCCTTCATTAACAGTAGTGAAAAACATAGTGTCAAGAAAAAGAGAGGGACAGAGAGAGAATGAAAGAAAGAGAGAAAGTGAAATAAAATGACTGCATCAGAGGCAGCAGGGGAAACTGGGTGAGATGGACGAGGGCATTAGGGAAGGTGAGAAGGAAACTGGGGGCATTGGTGTTAGGAAATGTACATTGGTGATGGTTTTATAACTGTATGACTGTATAAATGTAACTCAGTCATGAACAACTTTATCTGTGGAGAAAAACTGTATTATGAA
>PVKC010030503.1:0-14809 GCA_004027635.1 Crocidura indochinensis | reverse complement strand
AAGGCAAAGCATTTAAGGAAACGACTGTTGGAGATGGAACCAGCACACCACAGCTCCTGCCGTGAGTGGAGCTGGGAAGTCAGTCTAGGTTGCAGAAGAGGTGAGACAGCGTGACTGCTGTGGGACACTAGTGATGCCTGGTGAAGCTCAGAGGGGTCATATCTAGTGCTTGAGCCCCAACTGGGCTAGATTGCATGCATTACCCCCTCTCTATCTCTCTGCATTCTCCAGCCTTCCCATATGCCATTAGCATCAGTGATAGGTGTTACCTTATTATTTAAAATTTATATTTCTGTGATAATGATTGGTGATGAACACTTTTTAATATACCTACAGGCCACCATATGTCCTCTTCATGAAACTGTTTTATTGCTGCTCAATGTTGTGTTATAAATTTGAATATTAGCTATTTGTTCCTCGATGTGTTGATGCACATATTTCTCCCATTAAATAGAATATCTTTTTATGTTATCCTTAGTTTCTTTTGTCATTTTTAAAAAATTATATGTAGACCCTGAGCTGGAGCAATGGCACAAACAGTACGGCACTTGCCTCACATATGCTGATCTAGGACAGACCGTAGTTCCATCCCCCGGTGTCCCATCTGGTCCCCCAAGCCAGGAGCGATTTCTGACTGCATAGCTAAGAGTAACCCCTGAGTGTCACTGACTGTGGCCCAAAATAAGAAAACTAGATGTAGACCCATTTGTTTATGTTTATTTTGGTAATATTTGTCAAAGAAATCAAATCCCTTCAAGCTCTTGTTTTGATCTTCCTCTTTTCAGTATCCTGTCTCTGTCTTTGACTTTTGTCATTTTGAGTATAATGTCTCTTGGAGGTTTTCTCTTTGTGCCTATTTTTGCTGGAATCCTTTGAGGCTTTTTGATCTAGATGCCTACATTCTTTAAAGTTGGGAAATTCTTATCTAGGAATTCTTTACTTTTATTTTTTTAATTTAATTTAATTTTTTATATTTATTTAAGGGACTTCTTTACTTTTTGGACAGGGGACTTCTTTACTTTTAGTCATTTTTTTATATCAATTTGCCTCCCTGTTCTTCAAGAACTCTGATGATTCTTGTATACTGTTCCTCTTGAACTCATTCCATATAATCTGATATGCTATTAATTTCTTTTCAGACATTTTTCCATTTCCCACTGTTTTTTTTTTTTTTTAGAGATTTTCTACATATTATCTTGGAGCTCATACACCTGGCAGCGCTCAGGGTTACTCCTGGCTCTGTGCTCAGAAATAGCTCCTGGCAGGATTGGGGGAACATCTGGGATGCAGGGATCAACTGCACACGAGGCAAATGCCCTACTGCTGTGCTATCGCTCCAGCACCTATCCAATAGATTTTTATCTTTGGTGCTCACTATATTGTGGAGAAATGTGTCTTCTTCCTTTTCAAAACTCCTTAACACTCCCCCCTCAGCTTCCAGCACCTCATAATGTTGAGTGACAGGTTACTATGCATGAACGGACAGGTCAATAAATCAATAAATCTATTGGGCCACCTACCTTCTCTCTGGTAGGGTTTGTGTTCCCACCACTGTGCCATTGGAAGTAATTTGCTATGATGCTATTGAATACTGTAAATGTCACGATGCAATGCCAATAAATCTGTATAATCAATCAGAGACACCATCTGAATACAAATCACGAACATTCCTATGGCAACTTCCCGAGCGACGCTGCAAAGGATACAGCATACAGCAAACACAAAGCGGTGCCAATCTAAGATATCCATTTCAAACGATAGAGTTTGCTGCAAGTTCAGCCTGAATTGGGTCTAAATGAAATGAAACGGAGAGCAGATGAATGCTCAACAGGTTCCAGAATAATTATAGACTTGTTATGATGTTCCCACTAATTGGAGCATGAGCTCAACGAACCTCAGCTTCTGGAACAGGGCTAACTGGTTGGCACATCTGTCTGGTACAAATCTGCATATTGGCTCATTTGCAAAAAAAAAAAAAAGTAGAGCCCTGAATTAGTTTCAGTCCACTTAATCACTTCCAAGCTGAAGACTCAGCTGAATGTGATGTGTGCCCTTTGCCTCACCCTGCCAAATTCCTTGCAGCAACGAACCTTTGAAAAAGAACTTCAAAGCCAGAAATCCAGAATAATGGCGCTCAGAAACACATACATCTTTGGCATGAACCCTTAGTACTCTCACTTCTCTAAAGGGAGTCAAGGACTTACACAAAATAGAAGACTGATAAGAAGGAAAACTGTAGAAGCTCTTATGTTCAAGAGTAGGGTGACACTTGAATTTTCTTCAAGGAAGGGCCATTTAACTTCAATTTCATTCCCTTTCACATTCTGTGCCTTCCTAGATAAGCATTGGTATCCGAGTTTCAAAAGTTGTGTGTCTGACAGAATTAAGGTTGACCTTCATTAGTCCCAGTGGTGGTTCTTCTAAAATAACTTCTGTCACAGCACCTTAAGGCCCTGCTCGTTTTATTTTATCACAGTTCTTAAATGATAGTCATCATTCCACCCCTTAGATTGGTCTAAAGCGTTTTGTATTTATATTGCACTTGGAAGGCTTCAAATATGCTGCCAAAGTAAAACAGTTCACAGAGCAGTAAGCACCCCGTGGAAAGCAAATGCACTAGAAAGGGCTTCTCTTCTTTAAAATGTCAACTGGAACAATGCCTCACAGTGCTTCCTTTGGAGAGATTCATGTAACCTTTATTTCAGAGCTGAAGAGGCAGTGAGAAATTGAATAACCCTTGGTATGAAAAAATCAGGCCTGGGAAATGGCCTCACTGGGGAAGAAAGAGAGGTTCTCAGAGCTTGATCCCTCTTGCTTCCTGCATCCCCAGCCTCTCCGCTCTTGAATGAGGGCACTGTGTCAGGACTCAATGGCCTGGCAATGTGCCAAACGCTAGGTACTATGTGCTTTGTGATGGAAATGATGAACTAAGTACCTGCCCTAGAAGTCTTCAGTCTAACAGGAGGTAGACACCTAAAGGAACTCACCCTGTAAAAATGTTTGCCACTTTAAAATGAGAGCATCAAAATTGGCTGATGGCTGGGCAAGAGTACAGCAGGAAAGGCTGTCTTGCACACAGCCCACCCAGGTTCGATCCCTGGTATCCCATATGGTTCTGACTCTGAAAATTCCACTGAGAATGACCGCTGAGTACAGAGCCAGGAGTAAGTCCTGAGCGGTGCTGGTTGTCACCCCAAAACAAAACAAAACAGAAAATAGTCTGATGGCTAAAAAATAATTTCTGGGTATGGGGTCAGTACTGGTGGTTAGGGAAAACCTTAATTGCATGTCTGTGTGTGATTGGACTGGAACATACACCCTACTGTGCTTGAGGCTTACTCATGACTGCTAAGGATCCCTCCTGATGGTACTCAGGGGACCAAATATGTTGTTGGAGACCAAACCAGGGTTGGCTGCACACGAAGCAAGTGCTTATTATGTTGTACTATCTCTCCAGCATGGAATATGCTTTCTTTGCAATGTTTGGATAAGAAGATGCCTGGCACTGTGATAGCACAGTGGGTAGGGCATTTGCCTCGCATGTAGCTGATCTTGGTTCGATCCCCGGCATCCCACATGGTCCTCTAAGCCTGCCACAAACAATTTTTGAACGAAGAGCCAGGAGTAACCCTAAGTGCTGACAGTTGTGGCCCCCACCAGAAGAAGGACTGTGGCTCGCAGAGCCCAGGGAAGAACAGCACATCAAAGTGCTGAGGTGCTGATGGGAGGCTGCAGAGAGGGTAGGTGTTGAATGGTGGATTATGCATTTAGCAATCACCCGAGAGGGATTCCCATGATCCAGGTCTGGGAAAACAAGAGAGGGAGATCCAGCAACACTTCCGGCGCAGGAAATAATCCACACACAGTTGGGAAGGAAGAGCAGGCCAGAAACTCACACCACAAGCCAATCGCTTCCCCACGTGGAACCATGAGCCAAGATGGCAGCAGCCCTTCCAGGCCTCCTGTGTAGCCTTTATTGGGAAAAACAAAGCCCACCCCCAAGAGGAGGGGGAAAAGCCAGATGATGAGGTGATGGGGAAACAATTTTTAACAGGAAAACCAAAGGAAACAATCGAGAGGCATCTAGTAGAAGGCAATAAGAGGATCAAACCAAAGGCCTCTACCAACAGTGGGAGGCGAGCCCTGCCTGCCTCTGAATCAGAACCCAGATCCTCATGTTGACCATGTCCTTGCTGTGCTGTCCTACCCTAGGCTCTGCAAGCCAGGCTCCCTCTTTACTGTACTTGCTTTGTGAGTTTCTCTTTTGCCTGTTCTTTCATTCATCTTTTTTGTCCCTCTAGCGAGCTGTTTGAAATGTGGCTAGCTTCTTGAGGACTTCTGAGGGTACTGGAGCCCAGTTAAAGGCAGACTCCACACTCCAAGCTGTACGTTCAAGTTCTGGAATAAAGGTGTCTCTTCCTGAACACCCTTCTTACTCCATTGAACAGAGGCCAAACTAGCATTGAGGGTGACAACATGTATGCACACCCTGTTGTCATCTTACCTGAGAGATCCTTGAGACCAGAACCCAGGACAGGGTGACTGCCCAGTGGGATTGGACCACGTTGGGCTATTCACGCTGTTCTGTGAGCCTAAGAACTTCCCTTTATTGCTCAAAAGAGCCTACTGACTTTCTGTGAAACTCTCCCTATCACCCCTTACTCTCAAGTACTCTTTTACAAGGGCCTGAGTTATATACAACTCCTATGTACACACAGCTCTTGGGTCCTGCCCATGTCAATGAATAAGTGTGTCTGACAACTTCAAATGCTAGTTGGACTGTGGTATCTTATTTGCTTATTTATCCCTCTCCAGAATATCAGTTCAAACGATGTTTGCTAAAAACAAATAAGTCAATGTGTGGTGCACAGTAAGCACAGCTCTATCAAAAACATTATGGGGGATATTGGCTACAAATCAGGCACAGTGGCGTTATGATAATGGGAGGAGGAGAGTGGTGCTTCCCCCAACAGGAGCTCTAGCCATCTGAATCATGGAAATTTTCATCTCTCATCCATGGAGATATCTAAAAATTTTCCATTGCTTTTGTGAAATAATGGGCAGATTGTAGAGAGGCTGAGATGTTTTGGTGAAATTATCTCGTTTCCTAATGGGTTAGCACACTCACATTCTTTCTGTTGCTATAGAGTCTGTCCAGAATTGGGTGCTTCTGTGGTAGTAATTTAGTGAATGCACTATTCTGAACAAAATGGAATCTCTCTTTGAAGACAAACACTGCTTTAATGCCTGAAATAGTCTTAACATCCAGACCTTAGTCCCAGTTTCTTCTGGAAAATGCACAACTGAGTCTGCACTGACCCCAGGGCATGGCAGGGCAAATCATAATTGGAATGAATCCTGAGGTAATCTGGTTTTCATCTGACCCGATGCCTTACCCTCAAACCATAAGCTATAAAAACTGTAGATGGGTTTATCTTTCTGCTTAATCAAGGTTTACTGCCAGCTTTAAACTTATTGCCAAGTGACACCTGATCATCATTCTTCGTTTGGAGCACCCCAACTGCCAAGAAACAGAACTCATCTAGCAACAATTGCAGTCACATTTCGGCAGAGAGACGATCCATCAACTTCTCATCTTTATTTATTTTTCTTTTATTCCCACTGGGAAATCTCCAAGGTTGACGTTATTAATAGACAGGGCATGACCTCCCATGCTACTATAATCTATCTTTGGCTGGTGTGCTTCGTAAGAAATTTTTGAAAAACATATATGGAGAGAGCAAGATAAAATTCTTGCCTTCCTAGAACATGCGATGGTGATAAGAGGGTGATAAATACTGATGAATATTGACTGCTTCCTCAATCAAACATTGTGTTCTGCTGTGTACGTAGTGAGTCTGGCAACTGCTATCTAGACTCTATCACTGAAACAGCTGGATGGCCATAACCAATCAGAGAAAATATAAATATCAGAAGGATTACTCGAAGCATTTATAATTTTAGCAACACGACTTAAGGAAACATCTTTGGGACACATTTTGCCTTAATATATTGGTGAAAAAAAGATGCAAAGAGCTTAAGAATTTTTGAAGTCCCATTTAAATAAAATATGTATTTTTTTATGGGTTGAATTCAAGGTTGAGTCAAAAACTCAAGGTTTTGGGATGAGATAGTATAAAAAAGATGAGATTCCTTTGATTATCTTTTCTTTTGATACTTTCCACATCTGAATTCAAATTCATCTCCATCAATACTTTGGGCACTTTGGTGAGGTTGCCAATCATTTGCTCTTTTGCATATCTCTCACCAGTTGTTGGGAAGATAAAAATGAAGAGCCAGGATATGATAGGAGAATGCTGGGGTAGGACTGACCATCAAAACTTCCTTTCTCACTGAGTAATATTGAATAAACTGCCTAGCATAATTTCATTTTCTTCATATGACACTGCTCAAGAATTATTGGAAGGAATGAGATGAAAAGAGTACAAGATATCTGGAATATTTTATCTGGTGATTTATGGGAATAGAGACACTTTATAGCATCCCCATTTACTTGAAGACACTTAATCCTTCATAACAAGACTCAAATAAAATGCCTCAAGTCAACATAATTAATAGATACTGAAAAATAATAAATACTAAAGGAATTTAGTCAATATTTGTTATTATTAATAACAAAATTTAGTCAGGAGACTTTTTATTTCACTTTTAACCTCTCTACAATCAAATAGAATGCCTGAGACATCATTTGAGATAACATTGTACAAAAGATATCATGGGATAGTGTTGTTCAATATCTGAAAGCTTATTTCAAGCATCTTTTTCATTTTTAGGTAGGTTTATAATCAAATTCAAATAATTTACAGTGGTTAGAAGTCTCTACTAGTCAAACATCCTAGTAGGAGATGCAGTTAAGAGGACACTAGAAGAAATTAAAAAATAGATGAAAAATGATTTTATGAACCCAGATGCGACACGAGGCAAAAATGAAACAACAAAATCGCATGAACAACAGCATACACAATAAAAATAGGCAGAATTAAAGATCTAAAGATATCAACAAAGACTTAAAATGTAGTGAAAAAATATCTGCTTAATGACAGAGGGGATTAAGTCAAGGCCTGTCATGGAATTGGAGTGGCTCTAGCTGACTCTCCTCTAAGAGAAGATTGACCAGGGGACAACGTCATCTAATGACTTCTTTGGCTATTGTCATAATTGCCAATAGTTGTGGTAGTGAGTGAGTTGCCTCTTTCAAAGCATATTAAAAATTAATGTGTATTAATGAGTATTAAATATTGAATTACTGAAACTTTATAGAATGTGATTGCAGCAGAATTCAGTTAGAAGGTAATATTAAGAAACCTAAAATTAACTCGGTTATTTATAAATAACTCCTGGAGAAAGAAGAAATCACATATTTTGTTAAGTGATAATGGAAAGATTCACTGTAAGATTTTTGTGGGACATCTACAGGAATGAGTGACATTTGTAGCTCTTCAGGCCCAAATAAGAAGATAGCAGACTAGAGAGATGATACAGTGGGGAGGGCACTTGCCTTGCATGAGAATGACTTACTTCAATCCCGCCAGCACTATATGTGATCCCTGAAGCTTGCCAGGACTGATTCATGAGTACAGAGTCAGGAATACATTGTAAGTTCTGTTGGGTGTGGTCCTATAAGAAAAATTAAAAAAATAAAATAAACTCTAAAAATGACAAGAGAAAACACAAGCTAACTACTTCAGAAATGAAATAAAGGGGGCAGGGCCAGAGTGGTGGTACAAGTGGTAGGACCTTTGCCTTGCACACACTAACCTAGAATGGACCACAGTTCGATCCCTCGGCATCCCATATGGTCCCCCAAGTCAGGAGTGATTTCTGAGTGCATAGTCACTGTACTCAAAGTAACCCCTGAGTGTCACCAGGTGTGGCCCAAAAACCAAAAAAGGAAATAAAAAATGGGGCCATCTCTATAGATCCGATAGATTCTAATTAGATATTAGGGAACTTATAGGAAAAAATGTTGTCGGTATATTTATGTTGTATATAACAACACATATATAAAACATATACATAAATATAAAACATATATAACTATAAAAATGTTGTCTGGATTAGCTCTTTGGAAAACACTAACAAAGCTCACTGAAGAAGATATTAAAAATAATGTAAGTAGACTTGTATGTATTTAAAAAGGTGAATTCAGAGTTACAATGGTTTGTACAATAAAAATCAGCACTTTACTTGATATATTATAGAAACTAACAAAAAGGAAATATGAAGTAATACCAATAATACACAAATATTCATAAAAGAGAGGGAGAAACTTATGACTTTATAAGCCTGTCAAAACCCAAATTATTAGTACAAAAGTGACAGATTGATCAATTCTATGAATTTGGATGCAACAATTCTTGACAAAATATTATAAATGATGATTTACTAGGAATAAAAGGTGATTCAACATGGGGTCACTGGCTCAACACATTACACAGTTCTGCATTTCTACTATTTACTTATTTCAATAGAGGTCTTAAGGATTCAGGACAAAATAATTAAGTGAAAAAGAATCTAGTATAATTGAAAATATTTTCATTTCAGTAACAGAAGACTTAACCTCATTTTTAGTTTTTTTGGGAGCTGAGAATAAGTAGAAAGAACAGAGGAAAGTGAATTTTCTAAACAATAGAATTGCTTACTTCAATTTTTCTCCACTTGTTTCATGTACATAGTTAATATATTTCAAAAATAATTCCTGAAAAAAATAAGTTATCTTGTTACTGAAATATCTCATCCTGGTCTATTCACAATTTCAGGATGACAAAGGCAAAATCCACACTTATAGAAATATAAAAGGAGTTAGATGAAAACTACTTAATTAAAATACTTATATTTTGAACAATAGTATAAAGGAACTATAAATGATAAATTATAGATAAATTATAGATTAAGAAAAACAACCTAGAACATTCAAGGATACACACTAACGCAGAAGAATTGTAATGAAAAAGTTCTAAGAGAGTTATGAAAAGTTATCTAGAACTTAGAGAAGTTTGAAATATGAAAGTTGCAGTAACTACCTATATAAGAAAACAAATCGACAATGGTGATGGGACGTTGCACTGGTGATGGGTGGTGTTCTTTACATGACTGAAACCCAAACACAATCATGTATGTAATCAAGATGTTTAAATAAAATATAATTAAAAAAAGAATACAAATCATTGAAAAATTATATTGACAAAATTGCATGCTATCACTGATTTCTAAGGGCTTGTTTCAGAACATAAAGAAATGATAGAACAATGAAACATTGCATTTAATTGCATTTAATTTAGAAAAGGGAGGTGGGATTAACTGTAGAACAAAAATTTCTTTAGGAGCTATGGAAACAGAAATAAACTGTGCTTAGAAATAAAAAAAATCCTGGATGCACTGTCCTATTTTCATTTTGTTTTGACTAAGGGTTTTAGAGTAAAGAATTGGTGGATTAAAGAAAAGACAAAATATGAAACTAAACATTGAGTCACAAGTTTTAATAATGACCTCAATTTTTGGGTATATCATTTTGTTTCTCAGTGTCTCCCAATGTTTTGTTTGACTTTATTTTGGGCCACACCAAGTGATGCACTCAGGAATTACTCCAGGTGGTACTCAGGGAACCATATGGGAAACCTGAAATTAAACTGGTCGGCCACATGCAAGGCAAGCACCCTACCCACTGTCCTATTGTGCCAGTCTCTGTCTTAACATTTTAAATCTACAGGTTTGAAATTTGTTTTTTAGTATTTAAAAAAAGGCCCCATTGTGTATTAAATAAAAGACTCTATAAAAGGTTTATGACCTTTGACATTCGCATCTTTGATGAAGAATTATGATGGCGTTGGTGTCATTTTTAATTCACAAGCTTCACTTAAAAGATAGCTAAAGGGAGACCCAGAAAAGTAAACCCAGAAAATTTACATCTACCAGCTGGGGTAGAGCTGGAAAGCAAATTCTAGTTCTTTGCTAGCTCTTTGCCTGCATAAGTCAATACTAAACCCATGATGCACCATGAGAGAGTGAATAATTCCAGCTAATAGACTCAATGTGGAATGAAAGTTCCTTTATTTCAGTTAGTAGAAAACAACAACATTAAGATGTGATTTGCTGTTTGAAAGTGTGAAATAACACCTCGCTGCCATCTGTTCTCCTAAAATAGAAACCTGTTGAAGGAGACTTTCCTGCTCTCCCCACTCTTGGGGGCCTGAGCCCACACCCCTCAATACTTGGCCCTGTCGTGCAATGCTGACTAGGCACCATTAGGTGGGGTTCTGGGGCCACCAACAACACCTTTAGGTGCCTGGAATTGATGTCAAGGTTGGGCTAGGGAGTGAACTCAGGGTCTTGCATGTAGTAGGACTTGCGCATTACCATTTGAACTATCTCCCTATTCCAAAGATATTAGATAGTTTAATAAGACTAAATGGCTCATTCATTAGTCTTATTAATTTATTATAATTAAATTATTTCATTTTATAAATCAATTTTAAAATTAAATATACAATTTTATTAGTCTATACATTAATTATTTGCTGAATGCATGTGTATTAAGTTTTGTCGTTAGTTCTCACCACCAGCTGCTGAGGTCACCACTATCCAGAGTTACAGAAGAATCCTAAAGTGTAGAAAATTTGATCATGAGACTCCAGTGAGGTGGTATGAAAAGAGCTGTACCAAAAAGTACCACATGGAAAGATTTGGAAGTGAGTGGTTTAGTATTTTTATTTTATTTTTTTGAGGGAGGAGCAGGTGGTATTCAAGGCTTATTTCTGACCCTGTGCTCATGGATTATTATTCCTGATGGTACCGGCTCAGGGCACCATATGTAGTGCCGGGGACCAAACTTGCAAAGCAAGTGCCTTGACCCTCTTACTGTCTCTCTGGCCACAGGGGATTAGAAAGGGAGAGGCAAGAGTATATATATATATTATCATGATTATTATCATTCATTCTTAGACATGACATACAATATATATATACATATATATATGTATATATATATATTGTATGTCATGTCTAAGAATGAATGATAATAATCATGATAATAATTATAATAATAGTAAGGATAGAGCCAGAAAGGATTTTGCTATTTGATAGATGAAGAGACTGATGCTTTCTTTGAAATTTAAATTAGTTGGCTAAGATCATATAATTATTTGAAACAGAAATCAGAATGAGGGAAAGAACCCAGATGCTCTTCAACAGAGGAATGGCTAAAGAAACTGTGGTCCATTGACACAATGGAATATTATGCAGTCGTCAGGAAAGATGTAGTCATGACATTTTCCTATATGTGGATGTACATGGAATCTGTTATGCCGAGTGAAATAAGTCAGAGGGAGAGAGATAGATACAGTATAGTCTCACTCATCTATGGGATTTAAGAAAAATTAAGGACATTGTTGTAATAATGCCCAGAGATAATAGAGATGAGGGCTGGAAGGACTGACTCTCGCTATGAAACTCACCACATAGAGTGGTGAATTTAGTTAGAGAGATGACTACATTAATTATCATGACAATGTTAATGAGTGAGAGAAGTAGAATGCCTCTCTCTAATACGGGCAGGGGGCGGGGGAGGAGGAAGGTGGAGGTCATTGAGGGTGGGAATGTTCCACTGATGAAGGGGGTGTCCTTTTTATGACTGAAATCCAACTACATTCATGTTTGTAATCATGAAGCTTAAATAAAGATATTATTTAAAAAATCAGAATGAGAATGCCTGTCTAGCATCTCTTGAGTGAATCTTCTTTCTATTCACAGATACATCTCCCTTTGTAGAATCATTTAGCAGTTTGTTTTTGAGGCCCAGTGTGGGGCCTTTTAATCCTTCCCAGGTCTCCCTTTAAGCTTTATAGGAAAGGTCCAAATTAAAAGGAGCAACATCATATTTGAAAATCCTGTTAGATATTTTTTCTTTTGAGAAGCAGTTAAAGAAGCATAGTTTTGAAGTGGGGTCTTTACAGTGTTATTTTCTTTATGCAGATTAATGAAGGTAGTTCACACATTTCCTTTGAATTGTTCTATACGTCTTTACCTTTGCTTTCCAGTTTTATTTTCAGATAAAATATCCTAAACCATCTGGAGAGGGCTGGAGCCTGGTTTCCAGCTCAGCAACAAATTATGCTCTGGGCAGTGAAGGGAGGAGAAGAAACCATCTTTGGGCTAATTATTTTCTCACCACTAACCACTGAGCCTAGAATTCCATCTTTCCTAGAAGTGGTGAAGCAAAAGTTTGTAAGCAAAATCCTTTATGGGGTTTTTTTTGGAGGGGGGGAGCAAATGCTTTCCAATGCATATTTATTTTATTAGAAAAAAATAGAATGAGATTTTAAGACAGCTAAGAGGAGATAGATACTTTCTAAATTAAAATTGACTAAGAATAAATGAATGTGCCTTTCAGAACTGGGTGTGTATTTTCCAATGATTATTTATATTTGAACAAATTTAATCTCTGTCATGTCATGCCTATTACTTGAGACACATATATATGTTAATTGTTGCCTTTTTATGTGAAAGGCTATAATGCAAAATCAAAGACACTCAACTTTCCTTCATTAGGTCTAATGTGCTTATGCATGGTTTTCTTATAATATGTCTCATGTTCCAGAAAGAAAAAGGAAATATGGCAATTAATTACATTGAATATTAGCAGACTGTAAATTGCTTGTGGCTATTTACTAACAATTTCTGTCTTTTGTTCATTACAGCCTTAATCCAGATTTTATTCTATGTTTTTATTTTCCTGAAAAGCTAAACATGGCTCCTGTTCTCCAATTTTTCCCTCTGGATATTTGATATTCTGTCATATAATAGAACTGTTTGGGATTTCAACTTGTTACTGTCCTCCACCACGATTGAATGTGCTCAATGCTCACCTGGCTCTTTCTTTAGGGAACACTTGACAGAGCTCAGGTTGTGAAACAAGGGATCAAATCTGTCAACATGGCAAGTGTCTTCTCCACTGTACTATCTCTCTAGCCTTCTTATGCTCACCTGACAAATTCATAGGAGTGAGATTGCTAGGTCATAGAAATTCTACTCTATGTAGAATTTCAAGGGTCTGTGTCATGGGAGTTGAGGATAAGCATACCATGTTGCTTGCGACATGCATGAAAAATGAAAAACACATAGGGATCAACGTGAATCTTTGTAATCAATCAATTTATCTTTCTTGCTTCATCATACCTAATCATCCATGGTTAACTAAACCTGAGATCAGTGTATGCTGTGTGAAAAAGGGATTTTAATTTAGGATTTTTAATCCTAAGGAATCATGACTATCATTTTATATATATGTTTCCTAATAAGAAATGGAAGTTTACCTGTAATAGTCCTATAATCTGGAGACAACGTCTCAAGGAAGTTCAGTCAGACAACTAAAGGAAAGTTGAATGCCTGTTGAAAAGTGATGTACTGTATTCGAAGCCTGTAGATTCATCATTATTGGTTCTATTACTATTAAAAGCAGCAGAGAGCTGTCAAGTCCCTTTTTAATTGTGACTTTAACACATTTAAGTGACAGAAATAGCCTTCTTCATTTCCTTATATCTTCTACTGGAAAAATGACCCTCCATGGCCCTGCTATTTTAAATTTCACAGTCATTGTCAGTTGGACGAGTCCCAACAAGACTGCTGAAGAGTCAAGAGATAGGACTCTTAACCAACCAAAAGGAGGCTCCAAGTTTAACCATTACTTAACCCTGGTAATTTCAATGGACTGAAAGTGCATGAACATTTATGCAGTGACAGCAAAAGTTACTTTCAATTATAATAATAGTAAAGTGTTTTCCAGGCATAATTTCCAAATCTCTCCACGACAAAGAAATGCACTTACAATTGCATTAAAGTCTGAAGCACCTCACATCCAAACTTTAAGGATTAACTCCCGTCTTTTAAAGTAAAATGTGAACTGAGGCTATTAACAAGGTGGCAATGAAAGAATAGATATTTTATGTCTTCAATAATATAAAACATGACTTAAGGGGACAATTTTATGTATTGTCAAACCAAAGCACCAATGACCATTGACTATTACAGTCTATTGTTTCTCCTCATCTCCCTGGCTCCTTCCTTCTACATATTTTACAACCAGAGCTCTGTTTATCCAGTTCCTGAATTTTCTTGTTTGATGTTGCCTGTACCTGTGCTTTACTTCTCTAGATGCAACATATGGATGAGATCATGACCTATTTGTCTTTTTCATTCTGACTTAGCACTTTATTTTCAGTTCCATCCATGTTATCACAAGATTCTGTTTTTGATTTTGTTATGATTAATACTTTATTGTATCTTATAAGCCAATTTCTCTATTTGTTCATCTTGAATGGGTTGTTCCCTATCATGTCTATTGTAATTAGTGTGGCACTAAACATAGACATGCATGTATGGTTTTTTTTGTTTGTTTGTTTTTGGGTCACACCCAGCTGTGCTCAGAGGTTACTTCTGGCTCTATTCTCAGAAATTGCTCCTGGCAGGCTCGGGAGACCATATGGGATGCCGAGATTCGAACCACCGTCCTTCTGCATGCAAGGCAAACGCTTTAACTCCATGCTATTTTTCCGGCCCTGCATATGTTTTTAAATTTTGTATTTTTATGTTCTTTTTGTTTTGTTTTGTTTTATATGGGACCATACCTGAATGTGCTCAATGCTTCCACCTGGCTCCTTCTTCATGGAACACTTTTGACAGAGCTCAGGTTGTGAAACAAGGGATGAAATCTGTCAACACGACAGTGTCTTCTTCCTTGTACTATTTCTCTAGCCTTCTTATGCTCACCTGTCAAAGTCATAGGAGTGAGATT